>PVHP010028287.1:0-23214 GCA_004024765.1 Zapus hudsonius | reverse complement strand
CCAGAGGCATGGCCAGGAGAACCTGGCTGAATACTAGGCTATCCATGGTCCCCTGTCACAAGGACTGATCCAGACGACCCATGGAGGAGGTTATCCAGTGGAGGGGGGAGGGGAGGGCAGTGGGGAATTGGGGATAACAACTCATTGTTTGCCCACTAAATGTTGTAACTCATTATGGACAATAAATTTAAAAAAAAATCACCAAATTGTTAGAGATTTGCAGAGTAGCATTATTGAAAATCCCACCCCCATTTTGTAACCACTACTCCTAGAAGTGAATTTATTATGTTTTGTTAGGGAACAGTGTAACCCTTCTGCTTCTGCACTCAGCCTTAGATTAAACTCTGTTAGTCTGTGATTTGCAAGCCAATAAATAGCTATGAGGTGAAAAAAAAATTAATTTCCTCCCACCACTCTACTTTGCCCCTCGCCTCTTCCGTCTCCCTCCACTGAACCCCTTATTCTTGCCTCCTGTTCCCTCTTCTATATTGATGTTCCATCTTCATCATCCATGACAATCTGTTGATGGGCCCAGAAATAGATTTCTTATAGTTCGAGAGCAGGTTTACTAGTGTCGTTGGTTTCTGATAGGGCCCTCTTCCTATTTGTAGATATGCTGGCTTCTTATGATGCCCTCAAATGGGGGGGGGAGAGAGAGAGAGAGAGAGAGAGAGAGAGAGAGAGAGAGAGAGAGAGAGAGAGAGAGATCACTAGCCTCTCTCTTCTTCTTTTCTTATAATGCCATCATCATATGGGCAACACCCTATGACCTCACCTATTCCTAATTGTTTCCCAAACACTCATATTGCCATCCCTTTGGAGGTTCGAATTTCAAAATATACATTAGGAAGACACAAACATGCAGCCCATAGCACCACATAGTGCCTCACTCTGATTGTGATTTCACTCCTGCACTGTTAAGTGTGCTGTGTGAGTGCAGGGACTGTGATTATTACATTCATGACTATACTCACCAGAACACAGCAACTAGGTTGTCAGTAATATTTAAATTAATAAATAAATTCCCAAGGCAAATTATATTCTTAAAATTGACATGAAATTCTTAGCTGACAGTTCCTTTAAAGTGAATTTGTATGTTTTTTAAGAAAAAATAATTTTTGCCATGTGTGGTGGTACAAACCTTTAATCATAGTACTTGGGAAGCAGAGGTAAGAAGAGGATCACTATGAGTTCACGGTCAGCCTGGGACTACAGAATGAATGCAAGGTCAGCCTGTGCTAGAGTGAGACCCTACTTTGAAAAAACATGAAACAACAATAATAATAACGATAATAATCACCTTGTTTGGAGGTAGGAATTCTATCAAGGTATGTAATCAGAAGAAATAGAGCCTGGAAGGGAGGCATATGATGGTCTTGGGTTGAAATAAACTTCAAGAAACCATGAGAGGCAAGTCCTAATTTTGCTGTGGGTTACTGTATGTCTCTGGATTATAACAATAACTCAAAGTCTCTAGGAGGAAACTATTAAGAATTCTCCTTAACTCTGTAGTAAACTCAACTGTTATGCTCACTCCTTCCTTTGCTCACTATTCCAGTGGTACACCCTGTTAAAATACCCAAGATAGGTGACTGACTTCAAGGGCTCCAGGCCATTCTTGAAAATTACAGGTCACCAGCCTCAGGGTCTCTCGTGCTGGAGGGGGAAAAAGAGAAGCTGCTTCATTAAAGATGAAATGATTCACCAGATGTTGTTCTGCAGTTTTTCCAGCCAAGCTCAGTCTGGGAAGAAGTGACAACTGTCCATTAAAAAATTAATTTTCAGCTGATGTGTAATCATCTTCAGGCCCTTTAGGTCAAATACACCGCCGGCCATGATGAGCTGATTATCCTATAGATTGTATGTTTTTTTCAACTGTTACAAAAGTTTTAAATTAGACTAAAGCTATTTCAGTTTTCTGAAAGTTGGTCTGTGACCAAAATTGTGCTGTTTAAAAAGTGTAAGCGTATAAAAATGCTGTTACAGAGAAGAGAGTTAAGTATTACAGATATAGAAAATCCAAGTGATATGCAAGGAGTAAGACCGATGCTGTTGAATCAGGAAAAGGCAGATGAGGACATTTCCCTGAGACCTCTTATGGAGAAAGGCAGATGAAATAAGCGTGCTCTGCATGCAGCCCTTGGATCTAAATCAGGACAGTGCAGGGGAGAGGACTCTTCGAAAGTCTAGCTGGTCATGTACCATCATTTTATTTACAAGATGCTAATGATAAGACTGAAACCTAAGGTCTGATTTCTGATCTGAGGAGTCACACACCCTTCCTGTACCTTCCCCTTGCCCCAGGTCACTCTCCTTAAAACAGGAGGAAAAACAAGGAAAGGGCAGAAAGGAAAGCTACACGTCTCATATACATTGTGTGTTGTATATTTCCAACTGCCCTGCCTCCATAGACTGAGATTTAAAGGTTGGGTTAAATGCCTTTCTGAATGTAATGAGCTACACAATTGTTTTTCCCACAAGTAGGATGACATAATAGTTAATTTCTCCCTGTTATGACCAAATAACCTGACCTGAAGCAATTAAAGGAAGGAAGGAAGGAGAGGTCTTTTTCTGGCTTCTATTCCATCATGGCTGGGAAGGCATGAGCAGGAGAACGAAGCCAGACACTCACATTGAAGTTACAGTTACCTCCCAAGACAGGTACTTGGCACTGAGTAATGCTTGTCTTTTAGAAACTCTTTCTACATTTGGTGTTCAGCAGGAGATGATGTCTATGGTGTTTGTTGTTGCTTTATGGCTCTTTTGCCCTGTCTCTCACTATCAACTCAGAGATAGATAACATATGCATTTCTCCATACCTTCTTTACACTTCTTAGTCTTTTGTACTATAATATTGACCCTTATTTGCATAGTTGCAATTGGATGGTGTGAAGCCAAAATGATTGGAAGATAGCTACACAATAAAAATGACTGTCTCCCACCAACTTATAGAGATTTTTCCACCATTACCACCCTGGGCAGCAGACTCAATGATTTCTTTTTCTATTCTGCTCTGGCTTGGGTCTTGTTTAGAAAGAAATTAAGTTCCTACTAAAAGATTCATTCAGTCAAAGGAAGAGGGGAAATATGTTTGTGGCTACTGATCATGACGTGGAGGGGAAAGGAGGAGAGAATAAGGCCATTGGGTTCTTGATGGTGTACTTCTGGGTCTTTAAGTAAAGAGTTAATATAGCTAGGGATGTTGTAATAGTTATTTTCTTCTTGGTATGACCTGAAGCAATTGAAAGAAGGAAGAAGAGGTCTTTCCTGGCTTCCATTCCATTATGGCAGGGAAGGCATGAGCAGGAGAATAAAGACAGACACTCCCATTGAAGTTACAGTCAGGAAGATGGAGTAAAAACAGAAAGTAGGGCTGGACTATAAAACCTCAAGGTCTGCCCCTGTGACCCACTTCCTCCAGCAAGACTTCGCCTCCTAATGGTTCCACATCTTTCCCAAGCAATGGAACCAAATGAGCTCACGGGAGACAGATTCTATATTCAAATGACAGCAAATGCTGACCCCAAAACTATACTGTTCTATCAAAACCTCCAGTGTCATGACTGCCCACATCTCAGCACTGCTCTTCAAGGGACAGGTAGCCTGCCACCAGACTTTCTTGAGTTTGTGTGTGTATGCACATACCTATGGAGAACAGAGGATACTGTCAGGCTTTTCTCAGGCATCATCCACTTTTTTTTTTTAATGTGTGTGACAGGGTCTCCTACTGACTAGGGACTCACCAAGAACACCAGATTGGCTGGCTAGTGAGCCTGAGGGATCTTCCTATCTCCACCTCCTCAGTGCCGGGCATAAAAGCATATGCCATCATGCTTGGCATTTTTACATGAATTCTGAGAATCAAACTCTGGTCCTTCTGCTTGCAATGCAGAAACCTTACCAACTGAATTATCTCCCCCTTCCAAAAAGCTATCTCTAACATCCAGCCTGTCCTGCAACTAATGCTGTGTGTCATTTGCTTTCACTCTCAGGATTTACATATTTGGGTTGGCTTTGTGGATCCAGTTTACATGCTAGCTCCAAGAGAACCTGGGAATTTTGGTTTTCACTTTTTTGTTTCTGTGATACAGTTGTGAAAATAAGCTAGAAGGGCATCCGAAGGGTGTTAGCAAACTCATTGAATTTTTGTCAGTATGTCATCAATGACATTGGTCAGAAAAGTGACAGAGGTGTTGAAATTATCTGTATGTTTGTTATACATTATTTAAAAAATGTGGTCCAAATCATACAGAGCAGACTGTAGCATTTAAAGATGATTCTTGGTTATGCTCACCATTTTACTTAGTGAAGTTTATTTTTAAAGAATAATTTTATTTGTTTCTTTGAGAGAAAGAGAGATGTGGAGAAGAGAAAGAGTATGGGTGTGCAAGGGCCTTTTGCCACCACAAACTCCACAGGCATGCACCTCTTTGTGCATCTGGCTTTATGTGGGTACCAAGGAATTGAACCATGGCAGGCAGGCATTGCAAGCAAATGCCTGTAACTGCTGAACTCTCTCCCAGAAGTTTCACATGACAACATCATATGTCTTTAAAAATATTTTTATGTATTTGTTTTTTTCAAAAAGAATGTGTGAGAGAGAGAGAGAGAGAGAGAGAGAGAGAGAGAGAGAGAGAGAGAGAGAGGAGAGAGAGACAGGAGAGAGGGGGGTGCTCCAGAATTTCCTGCCACTACAAATGAATTTCAGATACATATGCCACTTTGTAGATCTGGTTTTATGTGGGTTCTGGGGGAATGAAACCTGGGCTATTAGGTTTTGCAAAGAAGTGCCTTTAACGACTGAGCCATCACCTTAGCAGCATTAAGTTTTTGGCTAAAATAGGTTGGCAGACTTATGCAGCTCAAAAATCCAGAGGAGCCTCGTTTTTAACGTTTTTAATAAGGTCTTTTATCATTCAGAGCTTTGCGAAACTGTTGAGAGTGTTCACTGGGGACAAGTGAAGCTGTCCTTTCAATGAACAACTCAAATGTATCGAATTGAATATTATCTTAACTGTCAATGTACAAAGCTCATATCAGCAGGCACACATCACTCCAATTATTAAACTCTAGATCTCCTTGACTAAGGAGTTGTTGAAAAAGTTCTTTTCTTCTTGATGTATGTGGTGTGAGGTCTGTAAATCTGTTTCTACAATTTATTTATTTTCATAGTAAACTATGTTGGAATGCCACTTTCTTTTTACAGAAGCCCTATTACTTTTTATCATACAATGTTTTGTTTTTTAAATTTTTTATGCTCTCATATTTGTGAGAGAAATACTCCACTAGCTAAAATATCTCCCCAGCCAACAAAATGGTATTTTTCTTATCGACTTAGTCAAAATTCTCCTCAAACTGGTCAAATTTTGTCATGATATATAGGGTATCTGCGCAATGCTGGCATCCAAACTTACTTATTAAAGAAGGATTGACTAGACAGTGTTCTGCCTGGCATCCTTTGATCCCAGCACTTAGAAGGCTGAGATAGTAGCTTCACCATGAGCTTAAAGCCAGCCTTGGCTACAGAATGAGTTCTAGGTCAACCTGAGCTATGGTGAGACCCTATTTCAAAACGAAAAAATCAAGACAACAAAACAGGAACACAAACTGAATTTGAGTAATAAATAAAATTAAACTAGCCCTGTCACCTTCCCTTGGGGGACATGCTCTAAAACTCTCAAGGGATTCTGAAACCTCAGATGGTGCTGAACCATCTGTGCAAGCACTGATATGGAGAGTTGTTCTGAAGTGGAACCGAGGGGGCTGATGGGTGGTAATGGATGGGGAACATACACAGCCTGGACAGGGCAGGATGGTTCAGCATCCTACTCAGAATGAGCATGCAATTGACAACTAAAGAATTATTTATTTATGGAACTGTCCCATGAAGATTCTTTTGATCACAAAATACTCTAGGCAATTGATATCTTGGAAAGTGAAGCTGGATGTAAGAATTATTGGATTTCATGTCTAAAAGTACAAAGAGCGCAAGCCCTGTTCTCATTCTAAATCACTAACACTCCATTAGCTGCAACCAGACAGAGGGTTTTATATGGTTTACTCGGCTGGCTCCCAGCTTCTCTTGAGGGAAAAGAAAGGGGATTTATGAAGCACCTGAAAATAAAATAAATTAGTTAGCTCTTGAGCTTTTTTATTTATCAGTGATGGCAAACATTATTTCTTTGTGCTCACACCACCTCTGACCAAAACGTGTGGATTTCCCACTCTGGTAACTCTGTAATTCTCCAAGGACAACTGAGTGTCCCAGCATTTACTTAAGTTCTAGCACTAACTGCCAGGGTTTAGTATAGATCCAGTGAACCAGCGTTTCAGATACTAATGATAAGCCTAACTTCTCACACTTTTGGCCCATTCTCAGTACTCAGGAGGCCCTCTATTTACTACTTACTATTAGTATGATCAGTAAAGTTGAAGAGATGCACATGGGCAAGGGGTGTGTAAAGGACACTAGTTAGAGTCTTTATGGAGGTGTGCATATGCCTGATGAGTATGTCATTGGCCATTGATGATTGAATTTAATTCCCAACTCTTTTCTGGATCCATGAAATTGATGGAGAGTGTTAAAAGCTCCAGCCTTCTAATCACATGGTTATTAAGAGCTGTCTTCCTCCCAGAGTCACCTGATTAGCATAAGTATTCAGTTGCAAGGGACTTAATTGGAAATTTTAAAATTCTCACCATTGTCTCTCAGGAACTTCACCTGTCTCTCAGGGCTTTGGAAGTTTTTGTGTCAGGGAGCAGGGACTAAGACCAAATATTACAACAAAAATATTCTCCTGTCACCACAATCATTTAGAAATTTACAAAAATGTAGGTGTTGTATCAGGAGCAAGGGTAGAGGCCCAATTCACATTTGGATTTATGTCACAATCAATACAATGTTCATATATTTGCATATAAGTGAAATAATCATTACATGTCTGCCTTCCACATTGTGGCCAATATAAAATCTTTCATTAATGTACATGACAAGCCAGTTTTTTTTTCCGTTTTCTTTTCTCTTTTGTTGAGACAGATTCTTACCCTGTTTCCTAGACTTACCTGGAACTCACACTGTAGCCAAGATTGCCCTCAAGCTCATGGCAGTTCTCCCACCTCAGCCTCCATGATGCTCCTATTAAATGTGTGAGTCAGTCCCAGCCAGGATTAGTTCCCTAGTGTTCATTCATGTGATTCTGGAAAACAAGAAGTAGGATTTAGTAACAAGTGTATTAACTGTCATGTTATGAGTGTGGGCTTTGGAGTTTAAATCCAGACTTTCTGCTTTTGAGCCATGAGACCTATGGTTAGTTACCTGCTTTCCCTTTCCCTTTGTGATGGTTAGGTTTTGTTGTCAACTTGAATTTTATTATCTTGTATGGTCTCTGAGTATGTTTATAGGAAGGCAGCCTCTCAGCAAGGGTCAGCCTATAAAGAAGCTCAAAGAAGCTAGAAGTAAACATCCTTTCCTGTGTGGGCAGTGCAGGAAAGGAAATTCCAGAGACTCAGGAAGCCATTAAGTCTGGGGAAGGATTGTAAGACCCCACGCTATATCCGATTGCACCACTGGAGCCCCTAAGGCTATATAAAGGGGACAAATGTTTGCTGTTTTGTGTGTGTGGTGTAGGTGATGGGTTTTTCTCTCTGCTCAGACCTGTGAAAGAGGGCCAGCCTCTTTTGCTCTTATAGAAATTCCCCTCAATCTGTAGTTTCAATAAATACTTTCCTCCCCCAAATTGTGCCTGGTTTGAAGATTCATCCCAGCAGCGTGTGGCTTGACTACAAAACCCTTTGTTTTTAATTCTGTAAAACATGATGCCATTGACCTGTTAGTATTCTTGGGAGTTTGATGTGTATGTGCCCAAGTATGTGCCCTGGCACCTCATAAGATTTAGTGCGTAATATAATTAAAAATTCTACCCCCTGGTTATTATGTCCCAGGTACTGCTATAGGTACCAGAAACAATGAGTTTATTAAAGAGCTTCTTATTCCTATAGAATTCTAGTGATATAATTAATTTCTGGTTACTTTCAAATATGATGTAAGACTTTTCTTCTTCTTTTTCTATGAATCAAGTCTAACTGTTTAGAATTTTAGAAAGAAAGGATAATTTTCTGAAAATACTCTTCTAACACAACTTCCTTTTTCAGTTTCATGAAAAATCGTGAGACTTACAAACATCACACCATGGCATTTTGACAATTTAACACAAATTGTCATTGTACATGCTTGAAATTCTTACGCCCAGTGGATAAGGTTGAGATCTTAAAATTCTCAAGCATAAATGTCATAGATGCAGGCAACACACTCTGGTGATCAGTGGCCACAGAATAGGAGTGTCAGGGATATTGAAAAGTGCACTGCCACTTCCAAACTGCATTCTCTGTATCTTAGCACAGAAATTAAATGCTAGGACTTTTCCCCCCACATTTGTATATATGAAGTGCATGCCTGTGTGAATGTGCGTGCATGTGTGTATGCATGTTGGTATACGTGTGAGTCCATATGAATGTGTGCTTGTATGCATGTGGGTGTTTCTCTCATTCCTCATTTGTTGAGATGGTCTCTCACTGAACTCAGAGCTCACTGATTAGGTCAGACTAGCTAGCAAACTTGCCCAGGAATTATGGGATTATAGGTCTGTGTGTCCCCACACTCAGCATTTAGGTGGGTTGTGGAGATTCAAACTCAGATCTTTGTGTTTGGGCCACAAGTGCGCTCAAGTGCCTTACTAACTGAGCTATCTCCCAGTCATGAAATGGTAGAGCTGTTTCTTTCATTTTGAGGCAAGGCTCAGCATAGTTCAGGCTAACGTGTAACTCAGTCTGTCGTTCAGGCTGGCCTTCCCTTCAACAACATCCCAAGTGTTGGGATTCAAGTCTTAAGCTACTGCTTTTTTTAAATTCATTTGCAAGCAGAGAGATGAGAGAGATGAGAGAGATGAGAGAGAGAGAGAGAGAGAGAGAGAGAGAGAGAGAGAGAGAGAGCACCATGGTTGCCATCTTATGGTTCTGGCTTATGTGGGTACTGGGGAATTGAACCCAGGGCCTTAGGCACTGGAGGCAAGTGCCTTAACCGCTGAGCCATCTCTCCAGCCCTCATTGTTTTGAACTTTGATTCTCTAAAATATATTGCAAAGCGTCTACTAGGAATGGCCTCTAAAATTTTTATTCCCCTCTCTCTCTTCCTATGTTCACTTGCGTGCATACGTGAGTCCATTTCTCTTGTTGCTACCAACAAACAAATGCCTGTCTGATTTTTACATAGCTTGGGAATTGAACCCAGGCAGGCACACTTTGTAAGCAAGTACCTTTAACTGCTGAGCCATCTCCCGCTTCTTAGAACAAGTCTTAAAGTATCAAACTTTCATTTTAAGGCTACAATTTATACTTTAATGGCTTTTTATATTTATAGTAGTTTCTGCAGAAAATTGTCACTTAAAAACACCTATTTAGATAAAAAAATAAAATTAAGTATTTGTACTTAATTAAAGATATTTGCTTCTTCTAATTGTTACTTGAACTTTTATTTAAAACACATTATATATTTGTGATAGACTGGCCTACCTGGATCACAGTTGATAACTCATTGAATCTTATAATGTGATGCTATTTTAATTTTTATTTAACAGTTAAGGAAAGAGATCCGTAACTCAGAGAGATTAAACAACTTACCTAAATTTTTATAACTTTTAAGATAAGGTATTAGTCAAAACTCTCAAGAGTCAAAAAAGTAATTAACACACTGTTGTCCTTTGTGGAAGCAAGGATAAATTTGGTGTGGATCACAGCTGGGGTGGTTGGGGATGTGTCTGGTAGAGAGCTCCCTGGCAAGCACAAAGTCCTGGATTTAATCCTCAGCACCTCTTAAAACCAGGCTTTATGCTACATTACTTGTTACCCCAGCATCCAGCAAGTAGAGGAGGCCAGAGGATCATAAGTTCAAAATCATTCTCAGTAGTGAGTGAGACCTTGTCTCATAAGCAAACAAAAGAAGATGGGGAGGGGGTGAAGTAAATAAAAGGTATTGGATAAATAAAATGTTATTGATTACTCTTCCGATTGTGTACCTGTCATCTCAGCACAAAGATAACATATTAAAACTTTACAAAATATATTTTCAGGGGCTGGAGAGATGGCTCAGTGGGTAAGGCATTTGCTTGCTGCAAAGCCTGATGACCCAGGTTCAATTCCCCTGTACCCACATAAAGCCAGATGCACAAGGTCATTCATCTGGAGTTCATTTGCAGTGACTGGAGACTCTTAGGCACTCCCATTCTCTTTATTTCTCTACCTCTCTCTAGGGAATAAATATATGAAATAATAAAACAATATATATTTTCAAAGTTTCATCTCAAGATTTTATGTTAACTTCAGAATCCACCAAGAAGTGTTGGAAGTGGGATTCACACCCAGACCATTTGGCACATAGAGCCCCTGGGCATGCACACAGGCCCTGCCACCTCTTGCAGCATGTGGAAGAGTTTATCAAGGTGGATCAAGTGCTGAAATTTGCCAATCTAACCACCCATCTGTCTGCCCTTCTGGCCTCTCCAGGGTATCAGCATTTCTTCTAAAATGACATAACTCCCTCAGGAAACATGATGTGTTCCCGAGGGAACATGAAGTCATTTCCCCTATTCTAGACATAGTAAATGAAAATAGAATCTGGGCATATTGTCATGGTGATAATTAAGTACTGACTAAGCCTTTGACTCCCTCTGGACTATCTGAGACTAGAGGAGCCAGGGGGCCACTGAGTGCACCTCCATCAGCTCTAAGTGCAATGCAGGGCCAGAAGCGGAGGTGGAGTTAAGTTCTACAAATTCAAGATACTCAGCACCACAGCCCGAGTCTTGTCCTCCATAGGAACAGTCCTCACTTCAGAATAGAATTCCCTCTTCTTCCATTATAACCTTTTTATAGATTTGAGACTGAGAATATCAAACTCCAGCATCAGATGTGGTATCTTTTTTGAGGGCAGGGTTCAAGTCTCTTAAGGTTTTTTTTTTTTTTTTTTTTTTTTAAGATCTAATTGTCTCATCCAACTTGAGTCCTCTCACCCAGTATCTCTTAACTCCCTGAAAAGATGTTTCAAGTACTGATTTTGGTAGAGGTTCAGTCAGCCTGGAGAAAAGCCTAGGAAGCAGTGTTTTGCCTTATTTATAATTTCTCAGGCAACTCTAATGCAGACAGTCAAAGCACAGGCATCTGGGATTCCTTGGGAGAACAGCTTCAACTTACGTGTGGCACGCACTACACACCTGGCTGGAGTTTATCTTTGCCAGAAGTCCAGGGATTTCCCACTAGGGCCGGATTTGTGAGTGTGGAGTGGAATATTGGAATTGCTCCAGGAGATTTTGCTAGTCTCATTACATCCTGTGTGGCCAGGCCTCCCTCTGAAATCATCTTACCACCATGGTGAACTGATGTCACTGAAGATAGCACCCTGAATGCCTCCAGCCTGGAGAATGTGCTGAGACTTTTGAATGCATGCACAGCCTTTTTATATGCCATTGCCTTGTTTTGTTTTTACTACTGGTATTTTTATGTGTTGTGCTAAAACTATGGTATACAGAAGAGTTTCCTGAATTTGAGTCATGTTCATTAAACATGACTTCCTCTCTTTCCAACACAGTAGTTGAAAACCAAAGATCAAGAAGGATCTCTCTTTGCACAGGGTTGCACTTGGGAAGAGGGAAAAACACATAAAAAGGTTCTGGTTTAGGAAAGGAACTAGTCAACACATCAAAAACAGAAACCTTGTCACGGTGATGTGTGCTTACTCACTCTCTGCTGCCCCCCAAATAAATACTTCCCTTTGTTCTGCCTTGGAAACTGTGTCTTCAAATACCTAAGAAAATTGTTCTACTTCCCAGTCACTTTCCTTCATTCCTTCTTTACATGTTGCTCTTATATAAGTCAATAAGGAGAGTACTTCAGATAAACCAAAGCTCTGCTGGTGAACACCTAGACTTTGAGCCTCTAAAGGCTGAGCAGGTTATGAGGTGTCGAAAGCTCTTATGATTTTAAGAGCACTTTTCCAAAATCAGTAATGGAAAATTTCAAGTAAATTTTTTTCTGTGGCAAAATTTACTTTACTTCCCATACAAGTAAAGTACCTGACTTCTTGGTCAAGTCACCTAATAATGGGGGTGACCTGGAATCAGAACTCACAAGAGGCAGTCGGTAGGAGACCCAGCAGATCCCAGGGCTGGAGTTGCAGAGTGGTGAGGAAAGCTAATGTGTGGACACTGAGAGAATCCAACCTCTTCCCCATCCGTGCTGGTGAGGAGAAGAGGAAGAAATAAATTAGATTAGGTTTAACCGCGCAATCAGGAGTTATAAAATACAGCTGGCTATTTAGTATTTATAAAGAGCCTACTGAAGGAAGCTTTAAGCAAGTGAAGATGCTAGGTGAAGTAAATAAATAAAAGGTACAAAGTAGACTGTGGAAGGAGGTGGAGCTGGAAGTAGGTGGGTGCAGACTGAGCAGGCAGGAGAGGTAGAGGTTGTGATGGTGGGTGCAGAGGACGAGGACTCTGACATAGCCTGGTGCAGGTGGTAGAGGTGAGAAGGGCCGGGTACAAAGGTAGAGGTAGTGCATGGAGGCAATTAGGGAGTGGGTACACAAGAAGACAGGAAACTTGATTCTGGTGATCATATTTGCAGGGTTCAGCTTCATTTGCATTTCTGAAGATCCCTTCTTTCTACCCTTTATGAAAGCTTCAATCTGTAATTTGTTTTGATCTTCAGAAAAATACTCTTATAGATAATGAGGAATCAATTATCCCTTACTATCAAAACAAAGGCTGATCTCTAACAAAATCCAAACTTCTGACTAGAGACTGTGACCCAGTTGGAGGCAAGGAAAGCTGTACAGGGTCTGGACACTTGTCTTGTAGGCTCTATCTACCAGATCAAGCCTGGGACCTAGTCTATGCCTATATCCCCAACTCCAGTAATGATGAGCTTTGATAGTTTTTTTTTTTTTCTTCCTTGTGGTGCTAAGTATCAAATCAAGGGCCTCTGTATACATTAGACAGATTTTGCCCTACAGAGCTGTCTCTGGCCCAATAACGAGCCTTTTAATGACATCACCATCCTGTTTTTTTATGTCTACTGTAACAGTGTGATGTTCCTTCTTATTCTTAATGACTACCAGACGTCACTTATCATTGTTTGTGATATCAATCATCTTTGTGTTTTTAAAATATCTTCATATATGTTAAATTTCATGTATGACTTTAAAAGACTCCTTATAAATGTCAACTTGATGAGGCTTACATGTCATTCTGCAATAAAATTGGCACTTTCTTCTTCCTCCTCTCTCTCCTCTCTCTTCCCTTTCTCCTCCCTGTCTTTTTGTCTCCTTTTCCTTAACCCTTCTCCTCCTCGTTTTTTGTCATCCTCTTCAAATATGTGAGTGCATTGTAGGGTATAAGATCTTGATGAAGCCCTCACCAAACAGTTTGTTGTCAGAGAGCTTTCTTTAAGAAAAGCTTCTTCATGATAAATAACAAATCAAAGGTCTCCAGAGCCACTGTGTGGATCAGCCATAGTGATGGTTTTACAGATCTGAATGTTGAATGTCACACGTGAACTGGAAGGCATTCTGAGCCCTTGAATGAATTTTGTTTAAAAGCTTATGATTTGCTCAAATGTGACTTTTCACTGAATGTCATATTTTAAAATTATGCATATGAGCCTACAATTTTAGAATGAACAGAAAACTATTTTGTATTCATCTCTGAATGTTCAAATTTCTGGCTGTATCTTTCTTGGAGCCTTCTATCTTGATTACTTTTTTTCCAAATAGGAATCTCTTTTTATTTTTTATTTTATTTATTCATTTTTTCAAGCTGAGAGATACAGAGAGAGAGTTAGAGAGAGAGAGAGAGAGAGAGAGCAAGCACCAGGGCCACCACCTTGTGGGTCTGGCTTATGTGGGTACTGGGGAATTGAACCCTGGGGCCTTAGGCACTGGAGGCAAGTGCCTTAACCGCTGAGCCATCTCTCCAGCCCTATCTTGATTACTTTAATAGATTCAATAATTCACAAGGAAGGGGCAGGCATTTCCTTGACCACATATAACCCTGTGTCGGGGTTCCTACATCCTAATTAAGTTCAACCTCAAGTACTTAACCTGCTGCTTCTGATCTTGGCAGCTTGTACTCATCACCTGAGTGACAGCTGTTTCTAACCACTTTTTTCCCCTGAAAAGTAATAAAGAAATTAAATACACCTTGCACATGCTAATCACTGACATTCTGAGATGACAGCTGAAAAGGACTCGTGTGAGTTTTGAAAGACAGACTTGTAAGAGTTTTGTCTACATCAACAAATTGTTGGATGTTGATGAGAAGTTTATGAAGTGTGGAGCAAGCAGCTGATGAGACAGTAGTGTCACAAGTGAGAGTGAATCATGGAAAGACTTTAAATATGTCAGATGTCTTTATTTAAGTAAATAAGCAATCCATTCCTTTATGCAACATGGGTGATACATGCTATTTTTTTCATTACTCCTTTTCTCCAAGTCAACAGGCAACTGTTTTGAGTTTGTCCCAATCTCAATGCTATTCTTCATTAAAGTTGATCTCACTTCTACTGTAATCTTAATTTTTGAACTTTACAATAATGGTGGATTAAGCACATTTGAATGGTTGCCCTTAGCAAATAAATTTTATATGTAGATGGTATTCTGTTATAATCATCATGCATATCACACCGTTTTAGAAAGGGTGGCTTAACCTTTTTGGCGGAGCAACATCTAAACAATGGTTCATTATGATCTTTGATTTAAAGGAACCGACCACCGAGTGTACTCCTGTGCACATTCCTGACCTTCTGTCATGCTCCTGGAAGTAGTGTTCAGTCAGATATTATGCACCTCATTAAGTTGTCTTTTCTTATACTCAGAAGGCTGTTGTCATTCAATAATTATATATTATATGACAAGGTTGACCTCTTTCAGTGCCCAGTTCTATGAATTTTAAGTTATATAGACTTGGGTCATTATTTTCACAAGCAGAATATTGGGGAATTTTATCCCTCTAAACACTTGTAAGCTAATCCTTTACAGTCAGATACCTTCTCTAACTCCTGAGAAGGTAATTTCTTGATATTAAAAGGAAGAAGAGAGGAAAGGGAGGAAAAACAGAAGAGGGGAAAGAAATAGGAAAAAGGGAGGAAGAGGGAAATAGAAAAAAGAAGAGGTAAGAGATATTGGGAAGGGAACTCAGTGAATTATTCACTAAACTTATATGGGCCATGCTTTGCTTTTGAGAATGCGTGCAGTTCACTGTTTCTTCCTGTCCATCACATAAGAAGATGAGATTACTGAAACAATTCTTATGGCCATCTTGCTGTTGAAGATTTTGTCTTTGTGCTGTGAAGGCAGGATTCACCCTCATCTGCTATTGCTGGGATTGTCTGCTGTCAACTTGACTTCACAACCACCTCTCTCCGCTGCAAAGCGGAGGAGAGCAGAAGAACCACACAGCCTAGGATGCTCTCTTCTTGGTGTTGACTCCAGATTGCAGTAAAAGGCACTGAAAGGCAGAAGGAGAGTTTGGTGTTTGGGACCAATAGACTGCTCAGACTCTGGCCACCTGTGGGCACTTCCCAGGGACTTTCCAGGACAGCTTCTTGCTTGGCCTTTCACAATCACCCCTCTATGGTGGCCACAGCTTGAGTTTTCTGGGTGTGCCTCCTGACTATTTTAATTTTGCTCCTAAAACTTCCATAGTGAGGTTCCTGACCTTTTACCACTCCAGCTTGCCCGATTCCTGTATTCAATTGATGACTTCTGGCATATGTTCAAGTGGCTGTGTTTGCCTGACAGGATGTGGGGCTGACAGGTGTGTGTTCCCTTTAGGAAGGGCATGATTGTCTGCTGCTCCATGAAGCCCACCTTCCTCATTATAGCATCTTACTGAACTTTGGAGCATTGGCATTTCTGCTCCTCCCTGTCTCAATAATGTCACGTTCATTTGAGGGAAATATTTACTTCAATAAATAAGTGTTAATTACAAAACTCTTTGTTGCAGTTACCTTCTCCTCGCTGGGACAAAATACCCAACCAAAAGCAGCTGATGGGAGGAAAGGGTTTATTATGGCTTATAGTCTGGAAAAGGAGCTTCATCCCGGTGGTGAAAACATGGTAAGGATGGACATCATCTGGGTGGGGGTAGTCTCAGTACTAGACTTGGAGTTGGGCTAATAAACCTCAAGATCTGCCACCAGTGACTCATGTCTCTCAAGACTCTACCTCCCAAAGGCTCCACCTGCTGGGGATCACTATGGGTACAGGGGACACTCCACATTCAAATGACCACACTGGTTTTTAGGAATTCTGAGCAGATGGAATTATGTGTTAGCTTTCAATCACTGTGGAAAAATCCTGAGATTGAGGCCATTAGGGTGACTTGGGCAGGAATATCTTTGAGCCAGCCCCCTCTGCTAGAGATCAGAGAATGACTTCTTTCTTATCTCTGGCCTAATCTGTTTTTCCATGAACAACCTGAGCCCCTCAGTAAGCAGGGAGGTCCAATTGACTAGAATTCAAATCTAATCCTATCATTGTGGTTGATCAAGCTTAAGAGCCCAGAACTTGGCATCATGGACCAATAAGTTTACCAGAGGAGGTCTCTCTCTCTCTCTCTCTCTCTCTCTCTCTCTCTCTCTCTCTCTCTGTCTCTTCTTAGCTGGCCAGCTAAGACTCCTGAGTCTCTAGGTTCTAGTGAGTTTTCCCTCTCCAGGGACAAGAAAGTCACTGACCCCTATTCCCACATAGGCTTTACTCCCTCTAGCCTCCATGTTGGGAGCTCTTTATACTTTCTTTTCTCTCTCTTTTCACATTTCTTCCAGGCCCACCACATGGCCTCTCAGACCACGTGGGGGTATCCATTTTTCTTCTCTTAGTTTGGATTTCCCCCAATAAATGTGGTAATTTAATAATTATCCTTCTCAGTCTTATTTTATCCAATTCTTTAGTTAAAGGCAGACATGAACTCAGGGTTCAGGGTTTGAGGATTTTTTCCTGAACCTCAGTGTCCTGTATCACGATAGTCAATTTAAAAAGCAGAAAGGGACAAAACAGGACATCACACACCTGGAATTTTTATACTCTGGAGGTTAGCAGGATGACCATTATGTAAACCTTAACTATCCATAGCAAGGCCCTGTCTTAAGAAGAGGAAAGGTTCATATCTTTATTTTGGTTCAGAGGGCTTAATCCCATGGACAGATAGATCTGCTGCTTTGGGCCTATTACACACTCCTCATAGTGGGACTCCACAGCAGTTAATTTAGAGAGATTTTGATGGATGTAGCCTCTCTTTTATCCAAGGACTAGTGACAGCTTCTTGTTGGAGTCCATGATCTTGGTTTCCATAGGATTCTGACTTGGTTCCCAGTTCTAACTATGGGTTCCTTTCTACTGAGTGGATCTCTTAGCCAATCAGAGAGCTTTTGGTTACCCACCTAGGCTAGGTGCCACTATTGCACAAGTGTGACATTTTGTTAAGCTTGTTGCTTTGTATAGTAGTATACCATGCTTGCTGACAACATTATTGGCCATTGTCTCCAGAAGATCATGTAGTGTTTTCCAATACTATACAGGCTGACCATCTGGAAACTAGCGTCCATCCATATTCCAGCCAGATTTCTTGATGTTTTATGTTGGCAGCATGTGGTGTCTTCAGAAGTAGTGTCTTACCTTTTACCTCAGGCAGGTAATCAAGTACAAGAAGTCTGTCTTCTTTCAAGGACCTCCTAGATCTTTGCAATCAACAGCTCAGTATGGGTTGTAACTGATTTCTGGTAATAGGAATGAAAAGCCAGAGCCAAATGTTTTAGGGTTAAACGTCATCTCATCCTGTCCAGGGCCCTTACCAGACAATTCCTCCATGTATCTGTTGAGGGTTATATCTTTTAGTCTGCTATCCAGGAGGAAGATTTCTATGTTACCAATTAATTTTGGATTTGTTTTTGCATATATCTCCCAACTCCCTCCCATTTCCCTCCCCCCAAAACCCTTCCATCCCTCTTATCTGTCCTCTGAGCTGTTTGTCAGTTGTACCTGCAACTCAAGCTGTTGCAGGTTAGGAACCACAGATGAAGGAGAACATGCAGTGTTTGTCTTTCTTTGCTTTTGTGAGTTTGCTTCATATGATCTGTTCTAAGTACATCCGTTTTCCTGCAAATTTTACTTTATCATCATTTTTTTTATACTACTGTGTAGGTTTCCCTTGTTTATATGTACCACATCTTCATTATCCATTTGTCAACCAATGGGCACCTGGGTGATTCCATTTCTTAGTTATTACAAGTTGAGCAGCTCTAAACATGCTTGAGCAAATATCTCTGCAGTGAAGAGTGGAGCCTTTAGGGTAGAAGCCCAGTAGAGGAACAGCTGGGGCAGTTGGTAGCTCTATTTTCATCTTGTTCAGGAGTCTCCATACTGATTTCCATAGTGGTTGTACAAATTTGCACTCACCTCCAGCAGTGAGTGAAGGTTCCTCTTTCTCTGAATCCTCATCAACTTTTATTGTCCTTTGATTTTTTTTCAATTATTGCCATCCTTTCTGGAGTAAGGTGGAATCTCACAGTTGTTTTAACTTGTGTTTCCCCTTTGAGAATTCTCTATTCAGTTTTCTGCTCCAGTTTTTGAGTGGATTGATATTTTTATTGCTTAGTCTTTTGAGTTCTTTATAGATTCTAGATATTAGGCCTCTGTCAGTGGTATAGCTGGTGAAGATTTTCTCCCATTCTGTGGGTAGTCTGCTCTGTTTATGATTATGTTTGTCTGTGCCAAGGCTTTTTAGCTTCATGAGATCCCACTGGTTGAATGATTGAATTTCTGGGCTACTAGGGTATTATTCAGGAAGTCCTTTACCACAGCTATGTCACAGAATGTTATCCCTATGTTTTCATCCATTAGTTTGAGAGTTTCTTTTGAGGTCTTTAATCATTTGGAGTTGATTTTTGTGCATGGTGAGAGGAGTGAGTCTAGTTTCATTTTTCTACACATGGTTATCCAATTTGTCCAGCACCATTTGTTGACAATGCTGTCTTTTCTCCAGTGTACGTTTTTGGTTCCTCTGTCAAAGATCATGTACCTGTAGTTCATCAAACTAAGGCCTGGGTCTTTAATTCTGTTCCATTGTCTATATGTCTGTTTTTATGCCAGTCCTATCACCCATCAAGAGAACCAAGTTAACAGGGTGGATCAGAAAATTGGACTGGAACTTCCATCTGCGGTCTTCAAAAAGCCCACATTACCACTAACGATAGATACCTTTTTCAGAGTGAAGAATGGAAAATGATGTGCCAAGCAAATGGAAATAAGAAGCAAGTGGGAGTGGCTATATTAATATCTGACAAAATAGACTTTAAACCAAAAGTAATCAAAAAGGATAAAGAAGACTACTTTTTATTCATCAAGGGACTGATCCAACAGGATGACATCACAATCATAAATCTATATGCACTAAACACTGCAGCAGCATAGTTCCAAAGAGAAACCTACTTGACAACAAACCAGAAATAAATCCCATCATAGTTGGGGATATTGAGACCCAAATATCACGAATAGACAGATCATCCAAGCAGAAAATCAACAAGCAAATAAGAGATCTTAACAACACCATAGATCAATTAGACCAAACAGGTGTCTATAGAACATTCTACCCCATTTCTACGGAATACACAATCTTCTCAGCAACCCATGGAGCCTTTTCAAAAATAAATCAAATATTATTGCATAAAGCATGTCTCCATAAATTCAGGAAAATTGACATAACTTCCTGCATCATGTCAGACCACAATGCATTAAAGTTAGAAATTAACAAGAGAAACAGCAGAAATTACACCTGCACTAGGATATTATCACATGACTCCAATAGATTTATTTTCAGATTGATTTTTATGAGTTTAGTTATTTTTGACACTTTAATTTGTGTTGACTAATCTCTCCATTTGCTTGAGAATTGCTTAAAACATAAATCTCAAGATATGTTTTGAAATATCAATTTATTCTTTTCCTCTCACATATATTTAAATAAGAGTTCATATATGCACATTTTAATGAAAATACATATAGATAATATACTTATGATTTTTCCTAGCGTCCAGAGAAGTGCAAGCACAAATATCATTTTCAAGTTAATGATAGATGGAAATAAGCCCATACTTTGCACTTAACCATTGCTTAGAAGGTGTATATTTCTGTTTCCCTTTTCTTCTCCTTGCTGTTCAAATAATAGCATGTAATTTTTGAAGCAGACTTTTCATTTCATTTGCGGGGTTTTAGTGTGCTGGAATAACAATACGGTAATAAGTCGTTGATCATTATAAGCTAACATCTGTTTGTTTATCTTCAGATAAAAAGTTCTGCTTATCAACTTTGAGAAAACAGCACAGTCAGCGCATGATGGGAGACAGTAGCTCATCCCAATTAGGAATTCATACATTCTCTCATGATTATTTTTTCTCATAGTGCTGGGGATGGAATCACCTGTGCCACATATGCAGTCTTGTCGTTACTGATATTGTTAATTATTATTATTATTACTGCTACTGTTTTTTAATTCATTTTCATTTGGTATGATTTTTTTATTAGAGGGAACAGGTCCAAAATACACATTTATTCTCAATTACT
The DNA here is from genome assembly GCA_004024765.1 of Zapus hudsonius. Lineage (NCBI taxonomy): Eukaryota > Metazoa > Chordata > Mammalia > Rodentia > Dipodidae > Zapus > Zapus hudsonius. The sequence goes on along the minus strand of PVHP010028287.1, from coordinate 2,552 downwards.
GTTAAAAGTGTGGATAACATGTACTTTGTTATGTGTGTGGTATGTATAGATATGTGCATATGTGTGTATAATGTGTGTGAACACACACACAAATGTGCTTTATTGGCAATGGTGAGTTCATTTATTTGGGCAGGACAAAAATGATATATTTATTTATTTATTTTATTTTTAAAAATATTTTATTTATTCATTTTCAAGCAGAGATACAGAGAGAGAGTTACAGAGAGAGAGAGAGAGAAAGAGAGAGAGAGAGAGAGAGAGAGAGAGATTGCAAGCGAGAGGGCACCAGGGCCACCACCTTTAGGGACTGTCTTATGTGGGTCCTGGGGAATTGAACCCAGGGCCATAGGCACTGGAGGCGAGTGCCTTAACCGCTGGGCAATCTCTCCAGCCCAAAATGATATATTTAAAAAGAGGCAAAGGACACTACAATGCTTGATCTCTTCCAGATATAGATATCTGCCCACTAGATCCTGAGCTTGGCCCATGTCTCTGTGATTTTCTTAGAGATAGGGGAGTTCACTGCTTTTGCAATTCCAGGATTCTCAGACAAACTAGAAAGTTGTAAGAAAGGTCCTACAGAAAATACTCCAGTCATTCACAACATGCTCTACTGCTGGTGGCCAAATAAAGGCCAGTGTGGAGTCTCCCTCTGGCTCTGTCATTAGCTGTGTGTCCTTGGGTATCATACTAGGCAGCTGTTAGTGATTAAAGACCTAGAAAATCAACTTCTAAGAGGAAGTGTTGATTTGGGCTCACAGTCAGATGTTTTGAGAACTTGGTTGCTTTGTCCACTGCTCTGGGCTTGAGATGAGACTGAAAATCATGGCAGAAGGAATGTGGAGCAAAGCTGCTCACCTCATGGTGACCAGGAAGCAAAGAGACAGAATGACAGGAAGGGGCAAGGACAGTAGATACCCTTCAAAGACAAGTCCTCGGTTCCTCAGTGACCTGCTTCCTGCTTATGTAGAACCTGCCTCCTGGATTTCTTTCACTTCCCATAGTCAGTGGGAAGCTGTGATAACAAATGGTAACATTGATACTCAGGGGTGTATACTAAAACTCATTCAAAGGGCTTGTCAGTGTAGCTTTCTTAGCCCCCACCAGCAACTTTGTGACTCAAGGTGTGTGTAGCTTTCCCAAGATTTTGCATTTGTAAGTTACCAGTTCCTGCTGACTCTGGGATCCAGGCTTCAAGAGCCACAGACCTATGTACTCAGTTTAGTCGTGGACAATAGTGAGAGTTAACACAATGGATTTAATTCTTCAGGCTTGGGCAATGCTTCTAAAGCCAAGATCCACTTGGTTTAATACTGACCCCATGGCAATTTTCAAGTTAAAAGAAAATAGGATGTCCTGTATTTGTCTTCACATCTTTCAAATATTTAGGAACAATCAATGAATATAGTATGTGATATTTCACTGGAAACTTCCTTCTTGATTTTCACTTCCAGCGCCTTCAAGGATCAGCTGAGGTGCCTGTCTCCTCATTCCTTCCTCCATAGTATCCCTGGACTGTCATTAGCTGCCTCATTCTTGCCTTCCTCTGCTATAGAGCAAATATTTCATACATCCTTTGTGCTCCTCTCCGCCTCCCCCCATGTTGATTGCAGCAATGATGGAATGTTGATGTGCTTTTGCTCTAGCTGTTTTCCTAAAGGGACTCTTTGTCTTGATTAGACCCCAAGAGTTTGGGGTAAACTAAGCAGACAAGGAAGAAAGGGGAATGACTGTGGACCAAACATCTTCCTTCCCTCACACTTAACTGCTACTATTGCCTTAGCTGTGGTGGTATATTATCCAGATCCCCTCCTCAACTAGCTGAGGAACTTCTTCAAATAACATTTGCTTATTTTGGCTTAAGGCATGGGTGGCATTTATTTCTTATTGTGACAAGCCATTGCTAACTGCTGTACCTACAGTGACTCCTTTCATCTTACCAGTGGGTTAATGGCTTGGGATGTGGGGTGGTAAAGGTACCTGCACTATGGTTACAATGGTTGCCAGGATCTCTGCTGGAAACACAGTGGACTCTGATCTCTTGCTGTGCCTTCTGTTTGCTAAAACTTTGCTCCTGCCATCAATGGGATCAGGTTCCTTGGACCCAGGGTAGGGCAGAGATACAGAGAATCATTGTGAGGTGTGAGAGAGGGCACAGATAAGAATAGTACTTAGCAGAAGTTTTAGGAGACTGAGGCTTTGAGTTACTAAATTCCTTACCCAACATATATATTTATTTTCTAAGTAACAGAAGTATGATTTGAACCGAAGATCATTCAGTACACATTACTGATGGAACATGCGTTCCTTTATGAGCTGCAAAACAAGTTGACATTATCATAAGTAGGTTTTGCATTTAATTCATATGTCCTTTTAAATAATGAGCATATGGATTTATCAAGATGAAGAAATATCCTTTTCCATTCTGACATTCCTGAAATGGGTCAGAAGTTGGTGATTTGTAGAAAATACCCACACATTTCACTTGAATAGCTGTTTCACAGTGAGTCCAACCATCCAAATTGTGATTTAGGCGCTTGACTTGCCCCTAG
>PVHP010028286.1:0-23230 GCA_004024765.1 Zapus hudsonius | reverse complement strand
ATCCTCCCTACCACAGAAGATTTTAATGTAGCTGGCTCACTTGCATTTGGCAGCTTCTGAACCCTTGGAGCTTCTGAGTCTTGGGACTTTGTGTTCCACCTGTGAGTCCTTCACTCCCTAGAGCTTGGGATGGTATGGTGTTAATCTCATTGTTTCTAGAAACACATTACATTCCTCAGGGTCAAGAATGGTAAGCAAGGGATCAAACAACATGTTAGGAAGTTATAGAAACACAGCTGAGACACTCTAACATAAACAGAAAGTCTTAAACCTTAATCAAAGATCATAAATCTCTACTGGGGTCTCCAAACGATTTGTTTGAAGTCAGAAAGAAGAGAATAGAGGTAGTTCTCTAGTCTGACTTTGTCCTGGAGTGCATTTTCTATTGATGAACAGAATTCATTTTATAGGAAAAAAAATACCAATGAGTCGGGCGTGGTGGCACATGCCTTTAATCCCAGCACTCGGGAGTTAGAGGTAGGAGGATTGCCATGAGTTCAAGGCCACCCTGAGACTACATACTGAATTCCAGGTCAGCCTGGGCTAGAGACACCCTACCTCAAAACAAAAGACAACAAAACAAAAAATACCAATGATTTTGAAATATAATGGACATAATATCTAGCTTAGCAATGTACATTACCTCTGCTTTGCCTTCCTATATATCCTTTCATATCATTTTGGAAATGGAACTTAACTGTGGAAACAAATAATAAGAATAATTCCTGTCCATAAAAATGTTAACTGTATTCATCATAATGCCATTCATCATTGCCTTGTGGATACTGACCAGTTTTACACACTCATAGAAGTTATTTCAACATAATTTTTTGTACCTTGAATTCTCATTTGAGAGTCTTATGATATCTTATTTGATCTCTCAATTAATGAGGTAAATGAAAAATGCAATACTTCTTCACTTATCTGTTCATATGTTAAAGAAACCTTTATGTTTTAATTTTTTATCGACAACTTTCATACCTATACACAGTGTACCCTGATTGTAATCCTGACCTATCATCTTGCTCTACCCCCCCTCCTCTCTGACATCTCCTCTGAAGCTCTTCTTTTTTCCAGCTAATTTTTGTTCTATTTTGATGGCATCACATCTTTTGCCTTTTTATAATGCAGAGCTTGAATAGGTAGCCTCAGCCAATGTGAAGACATGAATTAAATGACCACTTTGTGTTTGGAAAACAACATTCCAAAGAACTCTTCCCAATCCTTTGGGATTTTCATTCATTCTCTCACTTCTTCTGCAATGGTCGCTAGGCCTTGGAGGGTATAATAGAGATTACTGGCTTAGTAGTGAACACTCACTGTCACTTCTTCTAGGCACTTTGATGGGTTTTGGGCCTTATCTATAGTCACCACCATCTGAAAATATAAGCTTTTCTAACCAAAACTGAGAGTAGCATTAATATATGGGCATGAACATAATATTTAGAGGGCAATTTGGTGTGTATAATATATCCATTTGGCCAAACAACAGTAACAGTTCCTCTCATAGGGCTTATGATCTCCTCAGCCATAGGCTTTTGACTAGGTTTTCAGAATCAAGCAAGAATTTCCTCCCATTGATTGGTCTTCAAACCCATTCAGAGAGCAGTTGGTTTCCTCTTAACAAACATACCACTATTGCACTACTTGACACATTTTGCCTGGCTGGCCATCTACATAGCTTACAAGGTCCACTACTGGTTAAGACTGCTGATTATTTTCTGTTACATCAGCTTGAATATAACTTCTAGCACTATTACAACTAGTCAACTGGTAGAAGGCTTCTAGCTCCAGATTGATTTCTTAGTGTCTTGCAGCTAAAGCATATGGTGTCTTTAGCAATAGGATCTTACCATCTAGTTCTGGTGGGTAACAAAGAGCACCAGAAATAGACTGTATTGTTAAACAATCATTTGTTACCTATATATTATATACCCTGTAAGGGTCTTCATAAGTCTTAGTATTAACATCAATGCTCTGTGTCATACTGTCTCTTGAGCATGGACTTGATTTCTTGTCTGTAAAGAAAAAAAGTAAAGACAGAGAAGAGGAAAGGGGAGAAGGGGGGAAGTGAGGAGACAAGGGACTGGAGGTGAAGGGAGAAGAAAGAGATGGGGAAGGGAGAGGTGAAGAGAAAATCATGTTTAAAAGTAGATTATGAAAAATGACTCATTCTATATTGAGCACTTCTTGCTCTCTCGAGAGATTGCTTGATCTGAAGGAAGCCACCTGCCATGTGTAAGTATTGTGTGACCATAAGCATCTAGCACCCTAACTCTTGAGTTAGAAAGAGCTGAAAAAGAGCTGTCACTCTCAAAGAAAAACCCAAATTTGAATTCCTGTATTAGTCATTGTGAGGCTTAGGTTTTGTTGTCAACTTGATCTTTTTAATTATCTTGGGTGGGTCTCTCAGGATGTTTACAGGAGGGCAGCCTCTCAGCAAAGGCCAGGATGCAAAGAAGCCCAGGAGAGCTAAAAGTAAATATTCTTTCCAGTGAGGGCAGTGCAGGAAGGAAATTCCAGAGATTCCGGAAGCCATTAAGTCTGGGAAAGATTTGCAAGACCCCACCCTAAGCCTATATAAATTGGAAGAAATTCTCTCCTTGGCCCTCCTGCCTGTTTGCAGTTCTGTGTGTGTGGTGTAGGTAATGGGTTTTTCTCTCTGCTTGGACCTGGGAAAGAAGGACAGCCTCTTTTACTGTTAAGGAACTTTCCCTCAATCTGTAGTTTCAATAAATACTTTCCTCCCCCAAATTGTGCCTGGTTTGAAGATTCATCCCAGCAGTGTGTGGCTGACTGTGACAGATTTGGTACCAGGAGTAGGGTGATTTATTGAGATGAATCTGACCCTGTGGATTTTGATCTTGTGGAACTTGTGTGCTGGAGGAATGGACATGGACTTGGTACTTGCAACTGAAGATGCCTTCCAGAGCGGTAAGCCAAGTTTTATAGTCTATTCTAGTGAGAATTTGGAAATGTTAATTGCAGAGAGAATTGCATTTGGAGGCTTGGCTTGTGAACTTTCTACGAAGGAGAGATTGAATTAATAGAATTAATAGAAGTGTGTTCCTGGGTCAAAGGGTAAATGCGTCTTGCTTCCCATGTCTAGAGAGTTTGACCAAGGTTAAATTTAAGTAATGGACTGTGTGCTTGGCTATGGATATGGGACTGAGAATTTAAGATTTGAAGTTAGAAAAACCTCAAGGCAAGTTTAACTTACTGGCAGAGACTGGCTTTTGATTGTGGCCCAACTGCTTTACATTGAAACAATGGAACTATACATGAGGTGTTTCCACACAGGAAGGATAGAAAGATGGACTGTGTAAACTCTTTGGAAAGGAAATCGCTGAAAGAAAGGAATCTGCTCTTCAAAGTCATGTCTATTTTGTCCCTGAATTAACAACATGGCTATGTCCTGCATACCTGGTATTGCTTTTGGAAACATGAGAAATGCATGCATGGAGTGGGTCATGAAGTGCACATGGTTCCAGGAGCCACTGCTGAGATGCGGCATTTGGAACAGGATGTGAAGTCCCTGATTGGCAAGTGAAGCCATTGGAAGGTGGACCATGGTTTAATTGCCCTTAAGACAAAATAATAGTCATGGCTGTGTACATGGGCTCAGTATTGGTCAGTGGAAAAGTCATGTCCTCTGAAGCTTGAAGGTATCACATCTCAGATTCAGAGAAAACAAAACAAATCTTGAACTGAATCAAATTAACCCTCATAATTAGCCCAGACCTTTTGTAGAAAAGAAGCAAATGAGACCCTATCAGCTGCAGTATTTATACTGTAAGGATCTTTGTTGCTGTAAGAAAACCAGTTTCTTGTGTCAACATAAATAACAGCTAGACAGAGATTCTCCACAAATGATATGCATTTGGAAATATAATAACAATCCAATGGGAATACACGTGGCATCAGAAGCTGTGAGCATATTTAAAGCAGTTGAGGTGCAGAGATGTTTTTAAAGGCAAGAATGAGGATTGCACAAAACATTTTGAAATGATAATTCTTGGCCACAAGGATTAATAACAAGGATGTCACCAGTCATGTTTGTCAACACTAACAAAATAAAGAAAGGCGAGAAATGATGAAGGAATTCTAACACAACATTGTTGGACAGTTCACATCACCAAAGCCTCTGGTAGAGGGTGGTCAATGGATGGGAGCACATGAGGGCATCCATGCATCCACCCCTCTCTACACAAGGAATGGAGAGGGCGACTGCCTCTGATGCTCCAGAGACTCATCCAACCCTAGATAGCACCAGGGAATGAATCTGTCTTTATCTTCCCTCTATTTCCCACCCTGCCCACATGTTTTATTAATTCTTGGCTTTTCATTCAAAACTCATTAGTCTCTTGGGTTTATTTTATTTATTTATTTTAATTTTTTTAGACAGAGAGAGAGAGAGAGAGAGAGAGAGAGAGAGAGAGAGAGAGAACCAGGGCAACCACCTCTGGGTCTGCTTATATGGGTCCTGGGGAATTGAACCCAGGGCCTTAGGCACTGGAGGCAAGTGCCTTAACCACTGCGAGCAATCTCTCCAGCCCAGGTTTATTTTATTTTTTTAACAGCACCTGTCAATAGGTGTGCTTCTTTTGGCTCTGCTAACAAAATTTCCACTCTTTAGTTTGCCTGCCAGTGTGTGACTTTGTGCAAAGTTCTTGCTCTTTTTGTGTATTCCTTTCCTTTAAGTTGAGCAGGGTTTCGGAGATTGCTCTGTGGTTAAAAGTGCTTGTTTGCAAAGTCTGTTGGCCTGGGTTCAGTTCCCAAGCACCCATGTAAAGCCAGATGCTCCAGAAAGTGCATGTATCTGGAGTTCATTTGTAGTGGCTAGAGTAAATGATGTGCCCATTTTCTCTGTCTCTCTCTGCTCAAAAATAAATTAAAATGAATAATGGTTTTGGTCCTATATCATAAGGTTATAAGAAGGATCAAATGAATCATTATTATTAGAAGAGGTGTTTTTCTTAGAATACTTCCTGATAAGTATAAAATTGGGGTAGATAGTATCATTTTATGGGAATTTTCATTTAACTTTCTCTCATTTGATTTTTAGTTTATAGCTTCTTTTCTTCAATTTTATTTATTATTATTATTATTTGTTTTGTTTTCTTTCTAAAGGTAAGGTCTCACACTAGTCCAGGCTGGCCTGGAATTCACTATGTAATCTCATGCTGGCCTGAACTCACAGATATCCTCCTACCTCTGCCTCCTGATTGCTGAGATTAAGGGCATTTGTCAGCACACCTGGCTCAGTTTTAATTTTAGTATCATCTTTCTCCTTTTCCTTTCTCTTATTTGGGTGTTTCTTTGTCATCTTGCAGCATTGTTTCCTCTGGTTTAGACGTACTACTGTAAGTTCCCAAGTTTATGTCGATTACTAGGTTAGAGCTGCCTTTTCCTTCGGCTTTGTTGCCCCCCTGGTTTTCCTTTCACTTCGTGGTGTTGAGATAGGAAGCGTGAGGATGGGACTGCTTTTACAGTGGCTGTGAATTTAATGGCATCTCATTAAGGCCAAGAAGAATGAAGTCTAGAAAAGTGATTACCAAAACTTTAATGTGTCTCCAAGTCAACCAGAGGGCTCGTTAAAGCACAGACATATGGTGTCACATCAAAGTTCCTCATTCAGAAACATGTCTAACAGGTTCCCAGGTGATGCCAGTACTGCGGCTGGTGACCACGTTTTAAGAGCTACTGGTCTAATGGAGTATGAACAAGGGAGCAATCTTTATTACAAACTAAGAAAGCCTTCCAAGTTCCCTAATTCATTTTTTTCATGTGCATTTGTGTTATGCATGTTCATACATGTGTGTGTGTGTGTGTGCATACCCGCAAATGTGAATGTTTGTGATGTCAGAGTTTGATGTTGGGTATCCTACTTGATTACTCTTGCCACCTTTCTCTTTGAGACAGGGTCTCTCACAAAAGCCAGAGCTCCCACCACGACTCAGGGAACTGAGCGGAAGAAGGGGCGGAAAGATTGTGAGAGCCGTGGTGGGGGAGACTACCCAGAGGCATGGCAACCCTCAGTAACAACACACTAGGGCCGGCGGAATTGGGCTGAATACTAGGCTATAGATGGTCCCCTGCCCCAAGGACTGATCCAGATGACCCACGGAGGAGGATATCCAGTTGATGGGTGATGGGGGGGGGGCATTGGGGAATTGGGGATATCAACTCATTATAATAAATAATAATTTTTTAAAAGCCAGAGCTCACCAACTTAGCCAGACTTGCTGGCCAGTGAGTCCTCAGTATTCCCTGCCACTGCTCCCCAAAATTGGGATTACAGGCATGCACCACCATGCTGATGTTTTTACATAGGGGCTGGGGATCCATCCTCTTTATTCATGGAGACATCACTCTAGCCCCCTTAACTCATTTTGTAGATGGGGTTCTCATGTAGCCTAGGCTGGCCTTGAACTTGCTACATAGTCAAAGAGGACCTTGAAAGTTTGTACCTGGGCCTCCCAAGTGCTGGGATTACAGGCATGTGCTATCATACCTGTCTTCTTAGTTCATCTTTTACTGTCTACTCACATGTATGTTTGATTACCACCAACACATTATACTCCAGGCTCAACTTGAATTCTACCCAGAATGATCACTCTTGTTCTGATATAGGTCACTGGTTTTCTAAAACGTGCTTTTATTAAAACCTCACACTATTCCTTCAAAAGAAAAATGCCCTATGATTAAGCTGAGAAGGATGCGTAAAATACATAATGATCAAATTTTGAGTAAATCCTATAATATGCATGTCAGAAGGTAAGAGCAAGAGAAACCTCACACCCAAGACTACAAGGTTTAGTCCTGACCCCCATAAAAATAAAAACAAAAAAATAACTAACAGTGGATTTCCCAGAGAAGCCCCACTCCCAGAAGTGTTGTGGCCAAAACTGAGGAATCAGGTTCCTGTCATGGCCTTTAAAGCAGTCTTTTTGCACTTCACCTGGGAAGATGATGACAGTCAACTAAAATCTCTCTTGTGGCTCATCTCTGTGCCCTCTTCTTCCAGGAATAGTCGTTTCAATCTGGTGGGTGTATATTCCTCCTGCACATGCCACTATAGCTGTACTATCAATATTATATACTATTTGCACATTTTGCATATTTTTACTGTCCGTGTCTCCACTTGACCTCCATTACTCTATTCCCAAACCAATTCAGTGTCACAGATTGTGGAATAAAGGAAAATGGCCTGTATAAGCTTGTTCTTTGTTTACATAGAACAGAGAATGCTAGCCTTAGAAAACCAGAGTCCTTTAGGAGTAAACCACATATATTTCGCCTCACTCTGAGCTTTCACAGCTGTGAATGTTTGAATCAAGTGCTCCCTATAAACTCATGTGTTCTGAATGCTAGCTCCCAGCTGGTGGCAATTTGGGATTTGGAGCCTTACTGGAGGAGGTATGTTGCTGGGGGCGGGCTTAAGGGTGTTCCAGCCAGCTTCCCTTGGCCAGTAGTTGGCTCACTGTCCTGCTGTAGTAGTCCAGCTGCTGTGGCAGAAGTGATGTCCAGCCTCTGCTCATCATTTCCTACCATCATGGAGCTTCCCCTCGAGTCTGTAAGACAAAATAAACAGATGCTTTTGGTTGGGTGCTTTGTTCCAACAATGAGATTCAGAATCTTGAAGGAAGGAGAAGTGAGGAACTAGGAACTCTCTCACCCTTAATTCTGTGTATAGACCCTGAAGAAGCAAAGCTCGATCCATCTTCCAGTTATAGATGCTCATAAATAATCCAACCATAGCAACTGTCAAAATAACACCAGCATGTACTCAGAGAGTGCTTGCAACGCTGTATGCTTTTCTGTGGATATATTAAATAATTCATTTAATCCTCCACACACCATGTGGTAGCTATTTTCAAATGAGGAGAGGTTACAGGATTTAGCTGAAGTCATTGTTACTAAAATGACAAAGTTCTACAAGTAGAATGACATGTTGGGTGACTGGAGATAGTGGGAAAAAAGGAGCAGTTAATAAGCTAATACCAAACTTCTCAAGTTCATGTCAAAGGCATATTGTAGGAGCCTCTTTGATAAACTAAAATTTGAAGACGTCATATTTATACAAGTTATGCAGGAGTTGGTAGATAACGAACAGCTGATTAAATACACTACTCTCACTTATTTTTTAAAAAAACTGTAACAATAAAATGAATGCATATTATATTTCTACAAAACAGCAATCTAGAACAAGTTAAATATATTCAAAACGGACTAGGGAGGCTTGGGAGAAGCTTGAGAGGGGTTAAAGCCACTTGCTTGTAAAGCCTTTCAGCCAAGTTTCAATTTCCCAAAACCCACATACAGCAAAGCGGTGCATGTATGGCATCATACATATACACACAAATAAATTTCTAGATATCTTCTAGAAGGGAAAAATAAAACTGTCACTCCTCCCTTCTTTGTTAGTTGATTCTGAATGGCTCTCTTTCAAATGAACTATTCCCAAGTAGAGAAGGTAAGCATTATTTTATAGACCAATGATGTGCTCAAGATTTTGGTTGTGAGGAGCCTGAACAAACAAACTACTCTGAAAGTCCATAAATGCCTCAAAACTAAGTAAGAGACCAACATCTTGAATGTATAATAATTACCTTTGGAGGATGTCCGAGACCTTTCATACAGCTTACAAACAACAAGATAATACAAAAAGTTCTTTCGGTTATTTGGTGAACATTTAACAAACAGAACACTGTGGAATGTACAGGAGGAAGCAGAGCCACTCAAAGTTAGACAATGGGAAGTTTAAACATGGACTTTGTGTGGTGTGTGTTTTCCTGGATAGAGTATATCATTATAAAACGGCTTCCAAGCTAAAGCAGTCATTGCTGTGCTGCAGAAAAGTGCAAAACTTGTAGATTGGATTTTGCATTCATCTGCATGCTAGAATGATCTAGAAGCATCTCCCAGCGAGAAACTTGGCCCTCTGTGAGGAATGAAGGAGCGATGAGATGAGCAAGAGAGCAGCAATACACCACGCCCTATTACTCTTCCTTCTTGTTAATCCAGTTTTTATATATCTCACCTACTCACCATTTTTGTATTATTCTAAGGAACTGTTGATAACTTTTTGAAGAAAGGAATAAATTGTGAAATTAATTATTTTAAAATATATTACTCTAAATATATTTACATGTTTTCAAATATAAATTTGACTCCTGGTATAAGTATATACACATACACACTGAAACGCCTCCAAAACTTGCATGAGAACTTGCTCCCCCAGTTGTGCAATGGGATTGTTTACTGACTCTAAGGCGTGAGAACTTATATTATCAACTACATTTATAAACTATTAGTAAGGGAAATCTGATCTTCTCAAATAGAGATGTTTGCAACCAGCACATTTCCTAAGGGGACAGCATTCACTTTTCAAAAGGCTTAGTTTTATTATCTTGGAGATAAAGGAAATTTGTATTTATACTTAATCTACCACTTCTAAATAAGAAGAGATACTCTTATTCTTGGCAGGAATAAAGTCAGCACAGAAGGAGTTATCATCCCCAAAGAGTGTTCAAATGTACAAAAGACAAACTTTTTATTCTCACACTCAAAAAACTGATGTTCCTCTCTCAGCCTGTAAGTAGGCCCTTTTACTGAAATTATAAGACTAGAATTTATAGTCATAAACTCAATAATTTCTACAAGTGCTTTACTGGAATATGAGATGTGTACTATTCACTGCTCTTCTGAAAAATCAAGGCACCAAAATTAATGGAAGTGCATGTTGCCCAGGGTCACTATGACAGCATTTTTCATCTCAGCCAAGGGTCTTCTCCAGAGTGAGCTTCAAGTCCTAGTGACCTTGTGAACATCTGCTCAAGGCTACAGTAGAAAATAGTGGAGACTTTTCTGCCTGAATTCTCCAGCTTCAGGGGTAACAAACCAAAGGAAGGATAAGGCGTTACAGTGAGATAATGTATGGGAAATCCCTGCATTCTGAAGAACCTTGTAATCCAGAGCTGAGTCTCTCCTCTGCCAGGAAAACACACAATAGACTTTGCTTCCTAGTCAAGCAGACTTTTCTTCAGCAAAAGGATTAGGAAAGGATAACGTGTGATGCCTCTAAATGAATCATTGCTATACTGTTTGAACTTTGATAATATCATTATTATTTATTTGAGAGAGAGAAAGAGAGAGAGAGAACATGCAGTGTCTCCTGCTACTGCAAGTTCTAGACACATGCACCACTTTGTGCATCTGGCTTTACATGGGTACTGGGAATTGAAGGCTGTTAGAATTTCTTTGCATGCAAGGTCCTTTAACCACTGAGTCACGTCTGCAGCCCATGGACATTAATCTTTAAATAGAATGTGAATGGATAGTTCTTGATATCTGAACAAACAACTCATTAAGGCTGTTTCCTCCATGAGAAGTGTTATAGTATCACAGGAAACAGGAGTAAGGGACCAGGGAAAACTCATTCAGAAACTAGGAAGAAGGCATTATAAGGATCCAATACAAAACTTCTCACTGTATGCAGGAGCCCAATTCACCAATACTGAGAAGCATATATCATGCTTCCTCAAATCTTCTGAATAACAGGAAACCATAACTTATAGTCAGAAGCTTCTATTGACCATCAGCTTATAGTAGCCCTTGTTATTAACTCATGTCTCCACCATCAGAGGGGCACTTGGGCAGAAAGCAGAAATATACTGGTTCTCACTTTCTGTGGGGAATGTAGCCAGTCCAGAGTTACATAGAAATATATGCTGAAGCTACAGCAAGAAATCAGACATAGGACCAAAGATCAAGACTCTGTCCTGTTCAAAGCTAAAAGTATCCCAGCTTGATAGTAGATGGTTAATATGGAAACTACCAATGAATCACACCTCTGTGGGGTCACCTTTGCACTCTCTCCGGGCTGAGCTTGGGAGGGTCGTGGCTAATAGGATACGGCAAAGCTAATATTGTCTCTCATATTCAAATGAACTAGTAGGTTCTACTTTCTGCTCTTAGAATTCTTGCTCTTGGAGATTTTCTACTTGGAATCCAGTCACAAGGACCCTTGGCTGAGATGAAACAAACTGCCATAGCGACCCTGGTCAGCATCACATGGAGCTGAAAATGTGGGCAGCTAATTTACAGAACAATGAGCCATTAAAAATGATATTTCATGCCAACCATTTTGGGCATTTATTCTACTCAGAAATCAGTAACTGAAAATACCCATCAAGAAACCTTGAAGCAAATAACGTTGCCTAAGTTCCCAAGAGAGACACAGTACTTTTCCATGAAATCTGAAGCAAAGCCGCTCTTTCTTGCCTTCTTTCTACTTCTCATCCCTTACCTTATCCCTGCCTATACCTTATGGCTCTAAAGAATTCAGGGTAATTTTATTGCTTTGAAAATAAATTATTTGTTATCTATTGCCAAATTACTTGACATGATTGTGTAAGAAATTTTCATGCATGTCCTATAAAGTTACCAGACTCACTCAACAAATAGCCGTTTAAAATTCATAGAACAAATGCTTACTGAGTGGTTACTATGCAGTGGAAATTATTCCAGGTTGTTCAACATTATGGTGATAAACAAAATAGACAAAGAAACTTGCCCCTTTGGACAGGGGTGACAATCATCAGAATGAGGAATAGTACTTAGAGAGCAGTAAAGATTAAGGAGCAATCTAAAGCAGAGAAGGGGGCTAGAAAGAATATTAAAGAGTAGGCATGAAAATTTTAGACTGCCTAACGACGGCTCCACCAAGAAGATGCTATTTGAATAACGACCCTGAGGGAAAGGAGGGTCTCACAAGGAAAGCTATGGGAAAATCAGAGAGACCATCATTAAAAAGATTCTTTCTGAAGTATTCAAGAGATGCAGCCATCATCGATAGAGCTGATGTGCAGCAGGAGCTGGTCATAAAAGATAAGGGCTGAAGTTTCCTGACAATTTAAGTCATATAAGATTTTTAAAAATATTTTTATTTATTTACAAGTAGAGAGAGAGGTAGGAAGAAGAAAGACAGAAAAAAATGGGTGCACCCGGGCCTCCAGCCACTGCAAAAGAACTGTCATCTGGCTTTCCATGGGTACTGGAGAATCAAACCCGGGACATTAGGCTTTGCAGGCAAGTGCCTTAACTGCCAAGCCATCTCTCCAGCCCCTGAATAGGATTTTTTAAATCACAGTAAGACTTTTATGGATGTCATTGGTGAATTTGAGCAAAGGCATGATATGATTGCCTAATTATTCTGGCTTCTGTGATAGAAGTTGGACTGGCTGAAGGAGATAAAAGAAAACTCAAGCAGTCAAGAGACAAGTACAGGCAAGAAGTGGAGGAATGGTGCCAGAATGTTAGTAGCACAGATAACCCAGGCGGCCAGGTGAGACAGGTACTGGATAGAATTCCAAGTGGAGTCAGACAACGAGTTCCTCTGACAGATCACATGTGAACAGTTCTGCATCCAACTACAGAACAAATTATCTCCACTGGGAAGAGAATGTAGGTGGTTTGAGTAGCCCTGGTGAAGCTTAGGCCAAGGGAAGATTATTTAGAGAATACAGATGCATGCCCAGGTGACAGACCCTGTGGTTATGCTCTGTAATACAGCCCCAGAAAGCAGCTGGTTCCCTAGAAGCAGGTGTATCACTTTATTTGGCATCAAGCCTGTATTAAAATTATTTCTCAAGGGTTCCAGAGAGAACACTGTACAATCCTGTCTAGTGTAAAGACTCATGTGCATACAGAGTAACTCTCAGCAGTAGAAAATTAATGTGTAGCTGCTGCTGCACCCTCAGCTCTGCTCCTAGCTTTGTACTGTTTGCCTCAGGACCCAGAGGGAGCCTCACCCTTTTGAACCATTATGATGGGTTTGTCCCACACCGTTTTATGAAGGGGCCTTGTCTCAGCCCCTTCCCCTCATTGCTATAGCCTTAAGATTTATACGACTTGTGGAGGAAACAGCTAGGGCCCTTATGTCTGTACCACTGTCACGAGATTGTGGGCCTCCATCTAACAGAAGATTATATTGGACTCTGCAGCCTGACTCTAGCCCTTCTAAGGTGAAACCTGGGAGCAATTCCAATAACGGGATTTTTTGGAAGACTCACTCATACACCAATTGGAGAAGCTTGATCACCTCCATTTCCATTGAGGGTCAGCTACAGCCTCTCTCAGCTAGGATCTACAAGCAATCCAGCCCACACAGGGAATTGCCAAGAATCTCACACACAGGTGCCACCAGATTGGGCTTCTCATCATCAGTCCCACAGCAGATTCTGAATGAGCCATGGCTACTCCTGCGTTGGTCTAGGAGCAGTTCTACCCTGCTGGAGTCATCAGAGATTCATCTGAGTCCTTAGAGCGGGCTTGCTAATCTCCACAGCTCAGTCAGTAGATCTTCAGGCACCCCTCAATCTCCACCCTCTGCAAACTATAAAAGGTTCTCAGAACAGTAGTTTCCCTACAGTGTGATAATAGATGTCAATCATTATTTGAAATTTTTGACTGGAGTCTACTTTAAGAATGGTGCCTCCATTAATAGAGATAAGGAGTTTGGAAGGCTGATATAGTAGATTGTAAGACGACTCTAAACCTTCAACAGAAGACAATGAGGAGGAAGTTTTATCACTAGACTAGAATCCAGGATGGAGCGTTAAGCAACAGACATAAATAAGGAGACATAAGCATATAATCACCAAAGCATAGAGTATATGTAGAAACTAGGTGTTCAGAGTGTACCGTCAGGGAGAGAGGGGTACATAGGAAAAGCAGTGGAGGTACATGAAGAAGACAGAAAGTGAGAAAATGTGGTATCTAGGAAACCAAGTTCAGGAAAGGTTTTCAGGAGGGGAATGTTATTGACGGCGGCAAATGTCACTGAGAGTTCACAGATGAGCTTTGCAAGCTTGCTGTTTGATGAAATAATACAAACTGCACTGGTGATCTAAGTCAGAGCAGGTTTTTGGAATGGAAATGATAAAAGCCTAAAGCATTGAGAAGAATAAATTCTCCATTTACCATTCACCATTCTCAATGTTTGTTCAGACATTTACTGAGACAGTAAATCCAGGCACAGCTACTAACTGGAGAGAAATCTTTTAGATTGTTATTTTAAATTAGCTAACAGTATTAGGTTTTATTATAGCATTTTCAAACAAAACTTTGTTTTCATTGATTTTCCTTCCTGACCCCCACCCTCCACAGCCAGCTTTCATATCACTGTCTCCTATTTCCCTCACCTCCTTCCTAAACGTCTCTTTTATCCTCGGTCTTTTTTCTAGTTTCAAAGCCTGTACCAACACTTAAGATTTAGGGGAAAAGCAGAATAAAACAAGCACAGTAAAACTATTTTTTTAATGTTTAATTTATTTGCAATGGCAGAGAGAGAGAGAGAGAGAGAGAGAGAGAGAGAGAGAGAGAGAGAATGAGAATTGACATACCAGGGCCTAGTGCCACTGCAAATAAACACCAGACACATGTACCACTACTGGAGAATGGAAGCCAGGCCATCAGGCATTGCAAACAAGTGCCTTTAACCACTGGGCACCTCTCTAGCCCCCCAAATAATTGTGTTTTTTTTTAAAGATCAGAGGAATAACAGCAGTTGGTATGCAGAGAAGGACATTCCAAAAGAGAGGGTAATTACGATGCTAAAGAGGATGAGAACTGCTGGTTACACCATCTGTGGATGAAGATGCGAAAAGCTAGCTTGGTTTTTGGTTTTTTGTTTTGTTTTGTGTTTTGTTGTTGCTGCTGCTGTTGTTTTGTTTTGTTTTGTTTTTCAAGGTAAGGTCTCACTCTAGCCCAGGCTGACCTGGAATTCACTATGTAGTCTCAGGGCGATCATCCTACCTCTGCCTCCCAAGTGCTGGGAGTAAAGAAATTCACAGAACTCCTGGCTTAAATTCATTCTTATTAACAGGAAGTTGGGTAGAATGATGGATACAGATGTGGACGGGAAGGTCTCTAAGGTTTTGCCAGTGAACAGGAGTGAAAGTCACCAGCTATGAATAATTGATGGTGAGAGGAGCGGGAAATTCTGAGGAAGGGGTTAAGATAGTAAGGGTACTTTGTACTTGAAGAGTAGCAGCCGAAGGACAGAGTGCCCACAGGAACTGGGAGAACAGAGGGTAGCCAGGACCACTGCCATGTTGTGCTGCATTCTGTTCAGTTGTGTGGATGCCAGATTAGCCAGGAGTTGGATTAGGGAGAGTTTGACTAATCACAGCAACACACTCTGCTTTCCCCATGACTCTATTCACACCTACTCATGGAAATACCAGCCATGTCTTTCCCACCATAGAGGAATGTAGTTCCAAGATGTTGGTGATTCTGACTCAACTTCCAATAACTAACAATGATATCTTCTTGCAAAGTTTTATTTATGTTTTCTTATTCAATGTTCCCTTGGTTGTGAAATTTTAATATTAAGCAATACAAATGTGTCTTGACAAATCTCCAAAGGGATATGAAGATGACCAGAGAGTAGTTTATTTGGATTCTAGCAATATCTCAGCAATGTTAAATATCATTGTTCATTATTGAGAACTCTTCATGTTCTGGGTTATTTGACATATATTTCTAATTGTTTCAATAGGTTTAATTATTACATATAAAGTGGTCATCTAAAATATAAAGAAATAGTTTTTGTAAAGCTAACACTAGTTCTTATTAAACGGTCACTTCTAATCCAGTGTTTCTCAAACATGCATAACTTCACCTCCCAAGGGACATTGGGCCACACCTAGAGACCCAGTTTATGGGAAAAGAGGTTCCCCTGGAGCCCAAGGGACAGAGATAGAGGGTGCTGAAAAGTAGTCTAGAATGCATAGGCAGAACACCATCCCCGTGTCAAAGGAGGCAAACAGAAGGGAAATCAACATACAGTGAGGAAAAGATGACATTGCACAGTGCTCACTCCCAGCACAACACCCACTCTATTTGGTGGGGAGGGATAAAGTCTTGCTATGTAAAGCAGACTGACCTTAGACTCTCAATTCTTCTGTCTCAGCTCCCCCAATGCTGAGATTACAGGTGCACTCAGCTTTCCCATCCTTATTTGCCAGGGCAAAATCACCTGTTGTGTTTTTCCAGCTCCAGCTGTTTTAGATTAAAATGCTGTTGTATGGGCTTGACCAAATGTTTTTCTAGTCGTTTTTTAAATGTCAGAACTCATCTGCTTCTGACCTTCAGATAAAAGTTTTAGCTTTCACTGCTAAATCCTAATTGTTTCTTAAACACTGGCCTTCCCTGGTGTTCTCTTGCCTGTGCATTCTAGGCGACTTTACAGCACACTCCATCTCTGTCCCTCAGGCTCCAGTATCCCAATATGTCGGGTATAAAAGTCTCTAGGTACTGCACAGTGTCCTTTGGGAAGTGAGGTTATGCATGTTTCAGAAACACTGGATTAGAGGTCACCGTTAGACAAGAACTAGTGTTAGATTTACAAAACTGTTTCTTTAAATTTCAGATTGCCACTTTTTAGGTAATAATTAAAAGCAGTCCTTAATCATTTTGCTTTTAGAAATTTGGGGGGGGGGGAAGGGAAATACTGGAGATCAAACCTGAGGTCATACATATACTATAGGAAAGCTGTATAATGGGTTCATAGCCATAGATCCAGGTGGTAGAGTATTTTTAAAGAAAGATGAGCCCTTCGGGGATTTCTTGTTTTGACATTATCACCATAGTCTGTACAATAATCATTTTCATTATACTTTGAACAGAAGTTTGCAGTAGTAATAACACTTCTATTACAGTATATGCAAGGCACATGTCTAGATTCAAGACTAATTTATCATTGGTGGTAGAGATTCTGTAAAATTCCTCTTTGCAAAAATCCAAACACATAGTGTAGGCTCAACTTGTTCTTTTAAACTGCTGTGAGGAATACCTTGTCAGTTTGTGATCGTGACCTTTATTTACATCACAGCCCTGCCATCTAGTGGTCAATTACCCAGACAAAAGTTTAATATCTAGGAGGAAAAATGCTAATATGCCTTGTTTCTCAAATACAAGAATGTAAAATCACCTTCACTATCACCAAGTAAGAAAACTTCCAAAATAGAGCTGGAGAGATGGCTCAGCGGTTAAGGCCCTTGCCTCCAGTGCCTAAGGCCCCGGGTTCAATTCCCCAGTACCCACATAAGCCAGACCCACAAGGTGGTGGCCCTGGTGCTCTCCTCTCTCTCTCTCTCTCTCTCTCTCTCTCTCTCTCTCTCTCTCTCTCTCTCTCTCTCTCTCTCTCTCTCTCTCTCTGTATCTCTTTGCTTGAAAATGAATAAACAAAATATTTAAAAAAAAGAAAACTTCCAAAATAATATATGGAAAATGTATTTCATAAAATGTATTTCATAAATACTGGAATATTTGAAATTTTTATTTTTTGTTTCATTGTGTGAAATCAATTCATATATATATATGAATATATATATGGGTTTTAGTTCCAACACATGTGCTACATGTGTAAGGTCCCATTGCTTTTCCCCTGATTTCTTGCAGCGTTGCAGCGTCCTTTCCCAATCTAGCTTGATCATTGCTGCTTTTCCCCTCAGAGACCTTTCCGTGTGCCATCCAGGGACGAGACATAGGACAAATTCTTCAGCTAGTAGGACTCATTGCCCACTGCTCTAATTGAAATCAGTGAAGGCTGAGCACCATTGATTGAATTAATCCATCAGTTCAACCAAGGAAGTTAATAGGAAATTAGTCCAAATATGAAATATAAACTGTCATGAAGCATTGGTGTTATTAACTGAATGAATCTCCTCACTAACTCAATGCCTGATTCAAGTAGAATCATATACATTAAACTGATTCATTTTCATTAACTCTACTACTATATTAAAATACAGTTAATAATGAAGATAGGATAGGAGACCAATAGGAGCGGCAGGATGTTGATATAAGAATCTGAAGTTTACTTTCAACTTTACTAGTTAGCAATTGAGATGTCATAAATCTATTTTCAATTCATATTGATGAGTTCAAAATGTATTTGCTTTTTTAGCAAGAAGGCACAACCAAATGTCTCTAAAATGTGCTGAATTGTTCTGTCACTTATCTGTTTTGTTGAGATTATTAACATGCTTTGAAGCCAAATACAGCAGATGTATGAACACTCAGATATTTCACATTCTTCCTAATATTAGCTCCAGCTATATCATTGATTTGAAAGATGAATATTTATTTCCGGTGCTGTAAGCTCACCAGTGGCATAACCTCATTTTTCTTTTGTTTCCAAGTACTTAAAATGTCTCAAGAAGGTTAAGAGATTATTTTGATCAAGTCCTCATTACATAGAATGAGAAATTGAGGTTTTGAGACACTTAGATCCAAGGAAATGAAGTTAATGGTTGAAAATTGTTCTAGAACTCTTCTGAAACAGAAATTATCAGACTGTCACTCTTGAGCCCACAGCATGGTGTGTCCAGTACTAAACTGTCTTCCTTCCTTCATTAAAGAGAGTGGGTGAGAAGAGCTTCATCTCCATGAAAGGCAGCCCTCCACATGTATCATGGATATCTAGACCAGATAGTTTCTGAAAGATACTGACACTTCTTTATTTTCTTTTTCTTTTTATATTTTATTTATTTATTTGAGAGAGTGTGTGTTTGAGAGAGAGAGGCAGAGAGAGAGAGAGAGAGAGAGAGAGAGAGAGAGAGAGAGAGAGAGAGAAATGGGCATGCCAGGGCTTCCAGCCACTGAAAACAAACTCCAGACACATCTCCCACCTTGTGCATCTGGCTTTACATGGGTCCTGGGGAATCAAACTGGGGTCCTTCTGCTTTGTAGGCAAAGGCTTAACCATTAAGCCATCTCTCCAGCCCCCATTTCTTTATTTTCCTTTTATTTAGTAAACCACTCCTATCGTTTCCACAATAAAAGCACTGCCCTGATTCTATATCCTCTGTCTATTAGCAGTTAAGTTGCTTTGTTTACCTTTAGATTATTTTCTCTGATTAAATTGTATGGTTTCATAAGCATTGTGTGATAGGTACATAGATTGTCATTTTAATGAGTATTATCTTATTTGGTTAGTAGGGGTAGCAAAACCCACCTTAATTGTGGTTGGGTCCTGGAATACACAAAAAAACCAAAATAGGGTTTTTTGTTTGTTTGTTTGTTTGTTTTAAAAAAAGGAGAGAGCTGGCAGACCAGCAGCATCCATTCCTCTGTTCTGCTTACTCACTGTTGGACTTAATGTGACCAATTCCTGCTACCTTCATTTGCCATAACGGACTACAACCTGGAGCTGTAAGCTGAAATTAATCCTTCCTCCCTTAAACTTATTTGTGTCAGTTATTTTGTTTCAACACTGAGAAGATAACTAAATTATCAGTTAACAGGGAGACATGGACAAATTTTTATCTTGATATAAACACAAACTCTAACTATGTCAATATACAGCATACACTTCAGACTAGTCAAATTTTTATAATGAAAGAAATGATGTCTAAAACCATAACTATTTAGAAATCAGGCCCATCTGTTTTTTATATCAATACTATTTATGATTATAAACAAAATTCTATCATTGCAGGGAAAGATTGTATCTCAATTCTCTTTAAGTGTAGCCATAAACTAAGCTGGCTATACCACATTTCATACAGCTCATGTTTCAGCCCATCACCTATCTGTGAAGTGCTGCAATCTTTTTTTCATTTAAACTGTATCTTTCCATGCAGCTACCAGTGGTAGGAGTTAGGAGAAGATGTGAGAAAGTAAAAGATTCAATCTAGAAAACTCCATAACTAAAAAATCCAAGATTTATAAGTCTATAAAGAAACAGAGACCCCTTCCTCTCAGAACTGTAGAACTATATAAACTGTACATTAAAATTCCAGGAAAGACCTCATCCAGCCTATCTTTATTTCTAAGTTCACAGTAGAAAAGCAGCACACTGTGTACTAAAATAGAAACACTCTTAGTCATAGACTCGCTGCTTTAATCATTGAGGCAGTACCTTTTCTAAAAAAGAAGGGAAGACATGTGCAAAGGAAACTTAAACGATTGTATTTCAAGGGCCAAAAACCACACACGTGTATTTGCTGCACTCGAACCCACTCCTCTAAGATATGGTTGCTCAGTCACCATAGGCAATCAGGAGTCTCCACTGAGCTCATTGAATTTAGCCTCAAGAGATTTCTGACCAATAAAGTTCACATTTATTAGGGAAAGAGTTCAGATGGATTAAAGAGAAGATAGAGGAAATAAAGAATAATAGAAAAAAAATCAATGAAAGTAACAATTGGCCTTTTGAAAAAATAAAATTCACAGATTTTTAACTTAACTGAAAAAATTAAAAATGTCAAAATAAACAAATTCAGAAATCTAAGGTGAAAAGCTAGAATGAATACCAGAAATAAAAAGGAGCAAGCCAGGCATGGTGGTTTATACCTTTCATGCCAACACTAAGGAGGTTAAGGTAGAAGGGTTGCTATGAATTTGATGCCAGGCTGAATTACAGAGTGAGCTCCAGTCTAGGACAGAGTAAGGCACTGCCTCAAAGAATCATAAGTCATTATTATGGACTATATACCAACAGGTTAGATAAAGAAGAAATACTTGTGCATCCATACTTATTGCTGCACTAACAATAATAGCCAAGAAATGGAAGTAGTCTAGAAGTCCATGAACAAGATGAATGGATAAAGAAAATGTGATATATATATATATATATATATATATATATATATATATATATATATATATATATATATATATATGTGTGTGTATAAATGAATTTTAATATATATAAATGTATTTTATGATGTCTGAAATATATAAGAAATCATCACATGTGCAGAACAATTACTGGAACTGGAAGCCATGTTAAGTGAGATAAGCCAGCACAAAAAGACAAATGTCACATATTTTATCTCATATGCAGAACATAGAACAAACACACACACACACACACACACACACACACACACACACACACACACGACATAGAGATAGGGGTCCTAATCATCAAAGAAAGGAGAATGAGTGTATATTCCAAAGAGGAGAATAAAATATGTCATTTACATACTTTACAGCTGATTAGAAGGCTCTATTATTATTCAGGAACTTAGGAAAAGTTCCAGCATACTAATGGAGGGGGAGTCAGTTAATGAGGGAGGGTGTTGAAAAGACTTGGCACTGAAATGCAGGGAAGTGAGAGCAAATGGCTTTCAAAAAAGATTGACAGTGAAGAAGGAAAATGAAGAGAATGTTAGGGTTTGGGTCTTGATGCCCCCCAAAGGATCACTCTAGCCAATGGAGCTACAGAGGGTGGAACTGCCAGGAAGTGATGTCTGGAAAGGAAGTGAGGTCATGGGGTGTGATTTGAAGAGGAGTGTGAGCAGTTTCTTCAGCTACATGCTTTCTCCATGATGGATTCTGCCACTGTAGGCTGAAAACAAGAACAAGTGACAAAGGACTGAAACCCAAGAGACAAGAACAAATCTTTCTTCCTTGTAAATGGTTTATGTCAAGTATTTTATATAGTAACAGAAAGCTGCCTCTTAAGTGATATATGGTAGTTTGAATAAGAAATGTTTGTCTGACACTTTAACTTTAGGCCAGGTAGGCACTTTTGAAATTGAATTTTCAGCCAAGTATAGTAGCTCACAGCTGTAATCCTAGTACCCAGGAAGCTGAGGCAGGATGATGGCCATGAGCTCAAGGGAAGCCTGGGCTACAGTCTGAGATGCCATAAACAAAACAAAAATATTGAGGTTTTAGGTTGCAAACCTAAATCACAGAAGTAAATATCTTTTTTTTTTCCTCAAGGGAATAGCTTCCTCCTTTATTATATGTTAATATATCATAAAATAATATTAAGAAATGACACATAACTTGAATGCTAGTGTTGCAGAAGTTAAGAAAATGTGAGGTTTTGCAGGCAGATTGATGCTTACCCACTTTTTTCAAGGAGTGTGTTTGCACAACATTTTAGTTATCAGCCTGACCGGTGGACAGACACAATTATCACTAGGGAGTTTTGAAGCAAAGAAGGTAGAGAGTAACATACAGGAATGTTTGATCAAGCTTGTCACTGATGCCACAAACTCTGAAATGTGATATCCTGTAATCAGCGCCTCCCCTCTGCAGCGCAGATGAGCATTCTCTCTTTAGAAGACATGCTCTTAGAAGTTTTCTTCTGTATTTGTGTTTTTAGCCATGGGTCTGAAGTACTTTTCCGTTCCTTACAAATGTAAATGATACTGTTTAAGGCCATCTGTGATCCCATCCTTAGAGAAGGCAGCATTCCTTTTGAATTTATATGATCTCAAGCTCATGTTAAAAGGCAAAGTCCATGCTCTACGCCCACAGAGCTTCCATGATTGTTACTATCCTCAAGGACATCATTGTTACATTTTTCTTCAAATAAACTGCTAAAATTTGCTTTCAATGGTACTTTATATTTCTATTTTTAACACCAACTCAGTCTATAATGGGACACAAGGACTGTTCACATGGGATTCCATGATGTAGCTTCTGCGGAGTCATCAACCATGTTCAGGTGGGACTCTGGTGATGTGGATGCTTTTCATTAACTTGTGATACTGTAATAACCCCTCACTTATGTTATTAATATACCAAAAACTCAGATTCGTAAACAATAACTATAATAATAAAATAGTCTTTGGAAATTTGTTTCACCACTAACTACACATAGATAGATGCCACCACTTAGTTGCTAATATCATTTTTATCTTTTCATATAGTGTGACGTAGCTCCATAAACTTATCTTGTTACTGAAGACTACAAAGTATTACCCCATCACATTACCAGCACTGATCTGATTTAACAAAGCCTGATGGGAATGCCAGTTCAACCTTTAAACAAATTTTAAAAAGCTTTAGAAAAAATGAGTTGTTTATACACAATGTTCCTAAGGATAATATCTTTTTAATGAGATCAATTACCATGGATATAATCTTTTATGTCTTCCTTGAAACCTTATGAAAGAGTTCTGATGATTCATGCAAAGGACTAGCATTAGCCCTTTTTATTGTTGTGTAGGTGGGAAGTTGCAAAAGATTTTCTAAGACAAGAGCAGGAGATAAATGTTTTTGGACTTACAATAAAATGTTTGTTCTGCACAGTTCATTCAATTCAATCTATATGGGACTGTAAGATATGGCAGAAATGATTAAAAGTAAGCAGAAAGGAAAAATAATAAAGAATTTCAGAGTTTATAGGGAAAGGGACACCGGGATAGACTTTCAGGAACTGTTTAAAAATATGGAGGGGAGCTGATCAGTTATA
>PVHP010028285.1:0-23314 GCA_004024765.1 Zapus hudsonius | reverse complement strand
TAATCATGTTATCACTGATACGAACTCATTACACAGTATATTTGAAGTATAACTTTTAGAAGCTGTAATTACATAAATTACAGAAAAATATCTATTTCCAAAAGTATTATTAAAATATTCAGCTATAACCTCCACAAATGCATAAACACATGTATATGCATATATGCACAGATATACTTTAAGAATCTTACAGTTAGACGAAACGGTGTTTGCCAAATAATTTTTTCTACTAAAATTAACAGAATTATTGATTTTTAAGAAGCTGTTTGCGGGCTAGAGAGATGGTTTAGCGGTTAAGGCACTTGCCTCCAGTGCCTAAGGCCCCCAGTTCAATTCCCCAGTACCCACATAAGCCATACCCACAAGGTGGTGGCCCTGGTGCGCTCTCTCTCTCTCTCTCTCTCTCTCTCTCTCTACCTCTGTATCTCTCTGCTTAATAAATAAAATAAAAAATGAGAGCCTAATAAGCCTTTTGGGCCAAGCAAGGTAATGCATACATATAATCAGAGCACTCAGAAGGCTGAGGTGGGAAGATGGAGAGTTTAAAACAGGTCAGCCTAGGCTAGCAAGTGAGTTCAAGTCCAAGTTGAACTATATAGTGAGACCGTGTCTCAAAAATACAATAGAATAAAAAGTTTGAAAAAACAGTGTTTGTTAATTATCCTCTTGCTACCTTCAGCCAAGACTTAATTTAAAAAAATAGGACACACATGTATGCCTTTTGCAAGAGTGCTCAAAATAGAGCTCCTAACCTAAGGAATCCAGAATTGTCACGTTAGAATGGCAAATGGGTATTATTATTGTGGTTATTCCATCCATCCTTCCAGTGGAAGCAGAGGGCTCCTCCACACTGGGCAGGCCTTCAGAAACAACCCTTTCTCATAGAGCAGCACCTTGCGTTGAGTCTGCAGATGGTAGAAGCCAGCCCCTAGCTCAACCCAGCAGAGCCTCCACCACAGGCTTCTGCTCACTGGATCCTGGCCTGGCCAAGTGACTGATGGGAGCACCCTAGGAGAATCCCTGAGACCTCTGTGCAGTCAGTCTTCCTGCTCTGTCTCTGTAGTTGTTGGTAGGTAAGAAGACTTCCAGAACATTTGCCTCGGAAATATTTCCCTTCTTATTTTTGTAGTGTTCCATGTTTAATTTAGAATTATAAAGGCACATGGTAAGTTCATAAAGAAGGTATTTCACAGGCTTGACAATGGCAAGTCTTCCTAAAACCACAGAAATTGTTTAAAAATAAAAACACCATTCCCACTTGAAAAATACCTGATTTCTGTGACTTCCACCACACCAGTCCCTTGAGCTATACATGTGATATATATATATATATATATATATATATATATATATATATATATATATATATATATATATATATATATATCTTTTTGCATAAATACCCTACACAAAGAAATTAAACTTTTCAGTCCAAATTCCCATTTGTATATAGCCAGCATCTTAAGTAGCTAGTATCTAAAAAGGTTTGAGATTAAAGCTTTCATAAAATAGAAACAGATGGAAGAAGACCTGGAATTAATTAATTTGCCTACCGATAAAAATAAAGTTGCCATAGTTCCTGCCAAAAGAAAAAAATTTAAGAGTGTGTTCAAATTACATACCTACATGTTTTTACTTTATTTTTTTCATGTTTTTCGTCCAAAATTTAGTGTACTATTAAAATGTTGTAGTATTGGTATGAGTACAAAATGCAATGTTAAAGTATTTCATGAAATGCAAACTGTGTTGTCTGTAACTCCTACAACTCCTGAAATGTTACAGTGCACACAGAACTCTCCCAGAATCTACCTGCTGAAAGAGAGCCTGGAAGGAAATACGAAAGCTGGAGTCAAGTGCTTATTAGTTTACTGAGCAAAGTGTGAGAAAGCCTATGGTTGGTTCTCGCCAAGGCTCTACTGAAAACACAATGAAAACATAATGTTCTCTTGCTTTTTTGTGTTTTTTAAACATATTTATTGTTAACAATTAGATGCATTATATGAGTAAGTTTTGTGATGGCACCCCCATTTCCCTCCTCCCTGTCCCCAACCCACTGGGAGCCCTCCTCAGTGGGATTGCTGGACCGGTCCATGGGAGAGGGGGTTATGAATTATACAAGAAGTAGCCAGTTTTATTTCTTTGTGTGTTGTTGTTGAGGGGGTCAATGCCTCTGGATAGTCTCTTCCTTTTTGAGATAGTCCAGGCCTCTGCACAAGTAGTCACCAGTAGTTAAATGCATAAAATATTAATATTTAACATTTTTATTGTCCATCAGTTGCTATATTTATCCAGTATTATAAGTTTGCTCTATTTCTTCTTCTTTATAAAATAAAAAATGTTGCCAGGCATGGTGGGGCATGCCTTTAATGCCAGAACTCAGAAGGCTGAGGTAGGAGGATCACCATTAGTTTGGGGTCAGCCTAGGTTAGAGTGAGACATTACGTGCTTTTTTCTTTGGGGGGGGACAGACAAAAAAAAGAAAAATTAAAACTTCCTTTGTTCGCCTTGTTATTTAAATAACATTATTTAAATAATTATTTTAATAATTAAGTGGAAAAGGTAAAGACTTTGTATTGGTGGCATTTAATTCTAAAATACTGGCCCTAAAGTGAAAACAGAAAGCAGTGTGCATGCAGCCAGGCATGGTGACATACAATAGTCCCAGCACTCAGGAAGAAGAGGTCAGAGGCCATTCAGGAGCACACAGCAAGCCCAAGTCCAGCCTGACCTACATTTGGAAGCTAATCAAGATCAACCCAAAGGTAGGAATATGCTCACTGCTGGAGTGCTCACCAAACACATCAAGGCTCTGGGCCCCTTGCCTGTAGTGAAGGAAATAAATCAAAACAAAAGAGAAGGCATGCAATTTCCCATGCAAGTGCAGTGAACGTGTTTTATTGTTGAGGCTGGAATCAGAGAGGATGCTAGAAAAAGAACTCATTTCCAGTGTGAAATTCTTCTCCATTACCAATAAAATAAGTAGGTGACTCTATATGGTTTATTAAGCCTAAGAGCCTTGATTTCACAATCTCGACTTGCCGGTGATTTCTGTGTTCCTTGTAGTTGTTTTTCCTCATGGTGATACATTGACGAAAGTGGCCAATAATTTTAGACATGCCCCTAGAATATAGTATCTGATGGTTTTTAACTTTGAAATTGCACAGCTAGCTTAATATTAGTTGATTGTTTATTCCGGATTGCCTCTGATCTCCTCTTCCACTGACCTGCTGGACAGTGAGCAGACGCCCACCTAGCTAATGGAGTCCCCCTGTGTGAAGACACTGATAAGCCTGGTTACATGTCTAAGTACAAAGGAATGTTCCATGTTGCTGTGTGTACCACTTAAAAGCAAAAACCTCGCCGCCCATTAAAATTTCGTAGCTAAGGTAATTCCAGAGAGAGCAAAAAGATCTCACCTGCTAAAAATTTATTACTTAAAAAGCTCATGCCCCAAATTAAACCACAGGTCTTACACTTGAATGCACACAAAAGCAAATCCCATGTATTGAATTGGGCAATAGAATGAATTATTTACTAGTAAATGGCATTTCACAGTTCTCTGCTTGCTTGCCCATGGAAAATACAAACCATCTGGGCATATCATGAGGCTCTTCTTCAGTGTAAAGAAGACAAATTGAATAAAAACAAGCTCTGAATGCTGACTGATATGTTCATGCATACCAGCAGGTTAGTGGCACTTTTCCTGTCTTGGGACTTTGAATCTTTGGAACTCTGGATTGGTAGAGCTGACTGTGATCTTTTGTGAGCTATATTCAGATTCACAGAGCAAATAAATGAGTTTCAGCTTTTCGCCATTTATGTAGGTATATATGGGTCTCTGGCTCCTCATTTGGGTGCTTTATTGTCCCTCATTCAAGCTCTGCAATTTCACAATGAGCTTCTAAACCATTTCTTTATAATGAACTTAACTCCATGCCCGAGGCAAACCCACACCCCTCAACAGCATCCATTCAGCTGCCTTAAGAGACTATGTGAGAAGGGACCTCTAAGTGGGGAAGAGAGGTGGTGTGAATAGAGCTGTGCCACCCCTAGGAGACTCTAATTCCAAACAGTGTGTGGAGACACAGATGAAGTAGGAAAACTCAGTGATAATTATTCCAAATTAGAAACAATGCGTCCAAGCTTGCTGACAGGGACTCATGCCAAAACAGCTGTAAGGGTGCTGTGTGCTCACACACATTCCTGTAATCAATCGCTCCTGCTGGAGGAAGAGCTTCCAGGGAGTTTCCAGTTGATTTCAAAGGCATCTGAAGTCCCTCCCTACAAACCCAAACACTGTCCACACTCATCATTACTGCTGCCCCACTTCTGCCTCAGATCTAAGCTCCCATTTTATAAATATGTAGCTGAAAATGGTGACAGCCTTTCCACGTTACCTTTCCTTCTTTCTTTGTGAAAGAAAATACCTAGGAAATCAGGAAAGTTCAGTAAGAGGTTTTATCAACAGACCACTTAAAATGGCAGGAAAAATCTGGCATTGATTTCCATGGTCTGGTCAAGTTTACTTGATCATACTCATAATTTTAGCTTAAGTTTTTTTTTTTTACTGAAATATGTTTTCCCAGAGAATCAGTAAAAAATGTTTTAGCCATTTGAAGTAGCTGTTGTATATTTCTAGCATTATCCTGAACCTTAGAAAACCAATACTTTTATTTATAGTTGATTTATTCTGATTCCTTGTATAGTCCAGTTGTACAAAATAATGAGTTCTATCCAGGTTGAAAGGAAAAAGGGAGAAATAATATGCTATCGAGTCCTAGAAAAAAAAAACAAATTTTCAGATTTTTGTATATTAGCCATGCCCAGGAACTGTATGGATATTACAAAGTGATATTAATGCCTTCCTAATGTTCCACTAAGCAAAATAATGTTCTCAGTGTGCTAAATTGTTCCATAGACGTTCAGAAGTGAGTGCATTCAGCTTCTAAGTATAGAACTACCTCTTGAAACTATGGAACTGTGTTATTACAGCCTCTGTCTGTGGGTATCATCAGCCTCCCTTACAAAGTGATCATCCAGTGATTTATCTGAAGACTAAGATACATACATGAGCCACCTTGACTATCAGAGAAGGAATTCACACAGTGACAGTTTAACACAATGGTCAGTTTTTGGAACAAGACTGAAGATTGACAAAGGAGTATTTTCTAGAACTGGGCATCATCTCCCACTCTTTGCTAGGACAGCAGAAGGAAAGCCTGTCCTGAGCAGCTCCCTGACCTTCTTCCTACCCTTCTGTATCCCAGCTAGGGTGTTGCATATGGAGAACGCCTCTTGCCTGTGTTGCTGGATCCTGGAGTGTTTCCTGATGTCTAGAGGCTAGACAGAGCAGTTCTCTGATTTCTGACTGGGGATCAGGGCAAAGCCATATAGGAAGTAGATTAGATGGTCAGAAAGACCGTCTACATGCCTCACATCCTTCTCATAGAGAGAGCATGCCTCCAGTCCCTCACCACTGCATCTCAGAAACCCCATTTGTGAACTTCAAGACACATTTTCCAGACTTCAAGGTCATTCCAAGATTTAGTGAATCGGTGGTTCTAAATGTGAGATCCTCCCAACCCTTCCCCCTCACCCAACACACACAGACGCACACATCTGAGCAATAGAGTTTTAAAGAAATACCAGGGGCTGGGAAGATGTAGGCATGAGGATCCTCAGAACCCATATAATAAGGTGCCAGTATGGTGTGTGCCTGATATCCCAATATTGAGGAAGCAAGGGGTTCACTGGCTGGATAATTTAGCTGAATCGGTGAGCAACCTTGACTGAGAGTAAAAGGTGGAGAGTATTTGAGGAAAATTTCCATAGTGTACCTCTGGAGTTCACAAGCACCCACACACACACACCTGCACACAAATGTGTGCCCATGCACATCCACATCCACATAAAAAAATCCTGACTTTGAAAATACATTTAAAGATAGAAATACCACTTTCAGCTCTATCTAAAAAGTAGGGTTTTTTTTCCCATTTAAGTGTTTGTTAAATGTGTAAGTCTGATACAGATTAAGATTTTTTCCCATCTTTGAACCTTTTAATAAAAAAGTGTATCAAGATCAAAGGCCAGAGAGCTTTTGTTTATTTAAAAGAAGTAGCTAATCAATTAAGCATATAATTAATATTAGTCAAGTATCCGCTAGAAGAAAGACCTCATTCTATTTCAAACTCAAAAGAAAAGAAGGAACCAGATTCTCAATAAGGCAAGATTATACCAGGCCTGAAACTTGGAGAAAGAACTTTAATCACAGAAAATGTTTTTAAGATAGAAAAGTTCAACAACAAAGCAGCCTTAATACTCACCCACCATGACTCAGGGAACTGAGCGGAAGAGGGGGCAGAAAGATTGTAAGAGCCATGGTGGGGAGAATATCCAGAGACATTGCCCACCTCAGTAACAACATGCAAAGGGGGGTGAAACCGGGTTGACCCCTAGGCTATTCACTACCCCCTACCCCATGGACTGATCCAGACTGCCCACGGAGGAGGATATCCAACTGACCGGGGACAGGGAAGAGGGAAATAGAGGAACTGGAGACATCAACACATTATTCCCTTATTAAGTGTATCTAATTATGGATAATAAAAAAGAAAAAAGATAGACCAGTTCAAATTATAGTAATAAAACAATAATTGTAAAAATGTTATAAGTGGTGGAGCAAAGTGGTCCTCTAACTCATCTAAATGAATGTTATTGCATCCGACTGTTCCTACAAAAGCCAAGAAATGTATAGGATAGCTAAACCTTAAACCTTTAAGACCTAAAGGAAATTCACAGTGATTTAATGCAGTGGTTATTTATAACTTAGAGCTAGTGAGAAAGCTTAGATCCAGCACTTTCTCTTCACTAACATACCCCTTCTATGCATTTATAATTAAAGATTATTTCATTTTCACCTTATTGATTTTTTTAGTATGATTTTTAAGGCATTCCTCATTCTCAACACAAACATATCCCCACAGGTACAATGAGTTCCATATTGGATGGGTCCACCCAACACCACCCTCCTGGGTAATACGTTTTCCAAAAATCAGTTGTCCCACCTCAAAGAAAAAGAAAGGCTTTTAAACGCTGCATTACAAAGCAAACTGATTATCAAATTGTTCAATGATTTAAAGCTCTTAGACTTCGGTGAGGTGGGAATTTGGTGTGTGCCCTCTGGTCATCAGCGTGTTTCCCTACTCCTCCTCTGCTCTCTTGGTGTTCATTTGTTCACTCATGTACTCATTCATTCAATGTGAATATAGTAAGTGGCAGGTGCTGGCCTGAGGTGCCGCAGAATGAGGAGCTAAAAGACAGGCAGGGAGCACAGAGTCATAGCATGGAAAGTGCTGGAATGGTGTTACTCAGCATGATGTGCAGGTAACCAGGAGCCTCGTCTAAGACACACTGGGCACTAGGGGCAAGGAGGTCACTCATGTGCAGGCTGAAAATATGAGTAACTATTAGCAAGATGCAGTCGAGTGATCCAGGACAGAAGGAAGCGTTTACTGGGCAGGAAAAGTATGGCAGGGTTTGGAGGGAGTATTCAGCTCAGAAGGTCAGGAACATGGGACATGCTTGGGTACATGGGAAGAAGGCAGGGGAACATGGTTCTGACATGCTGGGAAGATGGCCTGATGAAGGGTCGTCCATACTTGGAAGATGAGGTGTGATTAAACGAGTTAAACAGGGAAGCAGCATAGCCAATCTGAGGAATATCGAAGGATGGACTAAGGGTAGAAAAGTAGACGGTCAGGAATGAAAAAAAATTAGAAATAAAGGCCAGACACAGTGGTGCACATCTGTAATCCCAGTGTTCATGAAGGAGAAGTGGGAGGATCGCCATAAATTCAAGGCCACCCTTGGAAGTTATGAATTTAAGTTTCCCATGGTACCAAATTTCATGGGATCAAAGAGGACTGATTAGGAATGGCTGTGGTGGAAATCACCTGTGATCCCCAGCACTTTGGCCTATGAGTTCAAGGTCCTGGGTAACTTATCCAGACTTTGTGGTTAAAAAATAAGAGAAAAAAAAGGTATGGTTAGAATTTAGGAGAAGTCATGAATTAGGAGAAGATATGAATTATTGTGAGAGTTACCAAAAAGCACTGAAGTTAGGAGTGTAAATGAAATCACACTGCAGAGATTACCAGTGGGGGCGGTGGATGAATTTACTGACTGACTGAATTTCCTGTGGCTTAATAGTGAAAACAGTTGGCTGTGTTGTTACTTCAGGATACACTTTCTGGAACCCTAATTTTTTTTGAAACATTCATATCTACCTTCTCTTATACGTGACATCAATTTCTGCAGTTGTTTTCTTTTCTTTGCTCGATCCTTCACTGACCAAAAGCCATCATTTTTTAAATTTTTTGTTTTGTTTTGTTTTTAATATTTTATTTATTCATTTTCAAGCAGAGAGAGAGTGAGTGAGTGAAAGAGAGAGAGAGAGAACCACAGTCACCACCCCGTGAGTCTGGCTTATGTGGGTCCTGGGGAATTGAACCCGGAGCCTTAGGCACTGGAGGCAAGTGCCTTAACCGCTGAGCCATCTCTCCAGCCCCCAAATTCCATCTTCTTCTTTTTTTTTTCTTGTTTTCGATGTAGGGTCTCACTCTAGCCCAGGCTGACCTGGAATTCACTATGTAGTCTCAGGGTGGCCTTGAACTCATGGCGATCCTCCTACCTCTGCCTCCCAAGTACTTGGATTAAAGGCATGCGCCACCATGCCCGGCTCCAAATTCCATCTTCTGAAACCGCATACTATTCATGTCCTCTCTTAAGCTTGTAAATAGGCAACATTTTACCCATAATACTCTCTTAATTATATTCCAGATCTATTCATCACAGTAACTGTTTTCCTCCTATTCTCCCTAATTTTCTGAGGCATCCACATGTCATTAGTTTCTTGTTCTACTTTTTGTTTTCTCCTGGCCTTTCCTTTCTTCCTTCTTTCCCCCATTTTTTCTTGCTTTTTTTTTTCCTTTCTTTCTTTTTCCTAAAAAACAGCACAGGCCAACTGGACTTGCATAAAAGCCTAGGTTCCAGTAAAATTTTGTCACTCTCACTATGTGACTTCGGGTAAGCCATAACACCTCTCTGGACTTCTGTACTCTCATCTATAAAATGAAGGACTCTTGGAAATGAAAAATTCCTTCTGATTGTAACAAGTCTGCGAGTCCACCATTTCTTGTCAGCTTCTCTTAGGCTCTTGTCAAAGTATATCTCAAAAGAAGCAATTCCTAAAGACATCCTTTGCTAAATAATTAGGCATATTGCATCTCTGTCCCATGTAGTCTCTGGTTGCAGCAATAACAATTCATAATAGTAAATGAAATTCCTCCTTCCAAATTGGCTACCTATTTAAAAAAAAAAGAAAGAAATCTTTCTAACTATTGTTGTCTTCTCCAATCCTCTATCTCCACCCTGCACAGCAATTTCCTGAGTGTTTGGTCTAGGTGGGGGAGGGGGTAAGCAAGCCCCAAAAGACAAAGAGAAGAACCAAAAAGAAAGATGAGTTTATCCTCTGAGTACTTCTAGGACTGGTGGGATAAACCCAGAAGGATGAAGACATGCACAGTTCTATGGAGAAAAATTCCTCTCGCCATCTATTGCTTAGCAAGTGTGTATTACCTACATAAATAAATAAGATGCCTCCCACTCTTAGCAGCCATTCTCAGCCAGTGAACAATTTTAAAAGAACTGGATTAAATACAGTTCATTACCCTCTAAACCCCTACAAGATCTAATACTGAAATTCCCAAACTTGGATGCCTATATCTCAAGGTTTGTGAATTTCACCGGTTGGCATTCATTCTGTCAGGCCTGCCTACCATAATAGTAACTATGGAAGGGACTTTTCTTGAATTTGATCCTGAAAAAAAAAAAAAACCATTTCCAAGGCCATCTATCCATGTTCAAGAGGGCTGGATCTGAGATGCGGAAGGAAGATCTGCCCTTATCTCTTCTGAACTCACAGTCTCTGAAGTGTTGAGGGAGAAGGAGAATGACAGTATGACTTTCTGGTCAGAAAGCACTGATCAGAATTTGACCATCTAACAGCAAAGAGATTTAACTTGGTGTTGCCCACCCTCCCCTGCTCAGTTCTCACTCTCTAACATCAGTATCTTCTCAGCACTTGAAACAAATATCATGTTTTAAAAAACAACTTCCATTTGTCTTTTTTGTTTTGCATTTTCTCTATCATTTTTTTTTTTTGTTTTTTGAGGTAGGGTCTCTCTGTAGCCCAGGCTGACCCTGGAATTCACTATGTAGTCTCAGGGTAGCCTTGAACTCATGGTGATCCTCCTACCTCTGCCTCTCGAGTGCTGGTATTAAATGTGTGTGCCACCACACCTGGCTCTATCAATTTTTGTAATATGCAGGTATCAGAAAACCCCATGATCTTGGAATGAGTCGCTTACTCTGGGTATCTTGATGGTGGAGGCATGTGGCGGTTTCTCTCCAGTTTTGGAGTGTGTCTTACTGCCAACATTGCCATTAAATTCAAAGAAATTATACTTAGTCCCTGAGACAATTGTTAAAGAATGTTTAAATGTAAAACCTTTTGGCCTAATCACATTATTCCCATCAGGATGAAAAATAAGCATACTGTCTGAGGTTTAAATAGGACCCTGTTCTGTTTCTACCATATGTATGCATGTCCTTCACCAAGAATGGGGGTCAAGGAACTCACTGTTCCTTGAGGTCAATAATGTTGTTCTACGTTAGCACAGTGACAAATCAGTCAGTATAAACTAGCATTCCAGAGAAGGCATTGTCAAAACAGGTGGCAGCATCGAAGGGATTTTCTTGCTTTTCTTTAGGTTGGCTGTTGACTTGTGAAAAGGAATTTGTTAGATGGAAGAAAGGATACTCCCTCTGTAAAAGGCAAGGCCCAGGAGGTGTTTGTGTGAAAATTTACTGAGATTCAATTTTAAAAGTAAACCCACATGGACCACTAAGAAACTCTCGGGCCAGGCTAAAGCTAAGAAGATGGGAAAGTCCAGCCAGGACTGGACTTGAACATTATCTCATGGTGAAGCTTCCAGAATTTTCTTGAACCAGCATGTGCTACTGTCTTGCCCAAAGGCTTAGTTTGGGACTGAATAAAGAGCTGGGGTGAGGGCGAGTGGTAACAGGCCCGTAGTTGTCTCGCTTTCACTCACTCTACAAGTGACGCGGATAGAAGTTTGCAGAAGGTACTTCCAACAGCACATGGCCATAATAAGTTTTTGTCATCCTTGAGACAGAGAAGTTCATAATCTGGCAATCTTTGAATAAACAAAATAGCCCAACCTCTCCAGAGTTATAGTTGCTCTTCTCTGGCTTGTGTGGTTCTCTCTGATTTATTTCTTTTTCTCAAAAGCAGAAGATGATTTTTAAAGCATACATTTGACTAAAGAATTCATTTCATAGGGAAACACTGATGACAATTAATAATCTTTAGTTCTAACCAGAACTACTTATGTTTTTCACTTGAATAAATATATATTATCAAGAGTCTATTGATGTAGCTTTGGAAACAGTCTAGATTAGTGTTTCTCTCAGTTAGGGATCTAGAGAAGACATGTCACCAGAGGAGGGTTATAATCATGGTGTTGTTCAAGAGATTTATCAGTGACTATAGGAAGAGGCGGGGAGAAGAGTTGCCAGGGTCTCAGAAGTAGGCATATGGTGCAATGTCATTAATCCTAGCACTTGAAGGCAGAGGTAGGAGGATCACCATGAGTTCAAGGCCAGCCTGAGTGAGTTCTGGGTCAGCCTAAGCCAACCGAAAACAAACAACAAAAAGATATGAAGAAAAAAAGGAGAGTTGAAACTCAGTATCTGTGAAGCGACAGAAGAGAAAAAGGCTCAAGTTAGAATGAATACATTTCCAAATGAAAAGGAATAATAGGCTTTGACTCTGGGAGCATTTGTTGATAATCCCACTGCTTGGAAAACTTTAAAAAAAAAACTGATTTAAAAAATAATCCAGGATAGCCTAGGATCCCCTGCCACAAGGACTAATACAGACAGCCCACGGAGGAGGATATCCAACTGATCAGGGATGGGGGGGGGGAATTGGGGAATTGGGGATAACAACTCATTATTTGCCCACTAAATAATGTAACTCATTATGGACAATAAACATATATTTTTTTTAAAGTCCATGAAAGCTAAAACAGCAAGAGATGCAAAAGCACAATCAAAATTAAAGACAAGCAAATAGATAACCATCAAAAAAGGGGGGCACCCTATTCAGTGTTAAGAGGGAAAGGTCTCTAAGAGCCTGGGGGAGAGTGTCTCTTCCTAGAGTCTCTGTGAAGAGGGGTCAATCAGGAGCAGAAAGAATGTGCTGGGTGTTGAATTTGGAGCTCCAAGGCTATGACCAGATGAGTGGAATGAAGTGCATGGAGTTGATGTTCTATTCAAATTCCCTAGAGCCTATTGCATTGAAAATTCAAAAGGCTAATAAAAGAACACTCCGTCTCTCTAACGGGGCCGCTGAGAGGGCAAGAAGCAAGCATTAAGCTG
The DNA here is from genome assembly GCA_004024765.1 of Zapus hudsonius. Taxonomy (NCBI): domain Eukaryota; kingdom Metazoa; phylum Chordata; class Mammalia; order Rodentia; family Dipodidae; genus Zapus; species Zapus hudsonius. The sequence goes on along the minus strand of PVHP010028285.1, from coordinate 10,792 downwards.
AGCACAGAGTTGTGCATCAGCAGAGACAATGGCTAGCAGCGGAGAGCTTCGATGGAAAAGCCTTTCAGTGCCCAGGGTCAGAGGGGTCCAGAGGACAGTGGGTCATTGTTGGCACCTAATTTTATCATTTCGTTAAGGTAGAAAAAGGTTAGCCTGCCATTTCTTCATGCGCCTAAAAGATCATCTCTGATGACTGAGTTTTTCACACTCCCTCATCCAGAATCCCCAGATCATTTTAATGTCTCTTGTCCCTCTTGTTTACATTTCTGTTGACAAAGCTGTTAATCTGTGAAAAAGTTTTCGCTGATCCACATTGCAATGAAAAAAAAATTAAAAGGAAAAGGCTGCCAAAGACAAACTGTTCATTAACCTTCTGTCAAGTTTCATAACTCAGTACCATAAAGTATGGTTCGTTAGCACGCTGAGTACTTTGACCCGAAAAAAGATTGGAAAAGCCTGAGAAGCAAGAAGGTCCTTCTATCCCTCCTCCTTTCTTCAGAGGAAGGTCATAGAAACTTGAATTCCTTTACTACAGAAAGAGGTCCTCTCATAAAATTAAGAGAGCACCTCTGAAAGTAGGTCAAAAGACCCTCATTCCAGAAAGTTCCTCTCTACCTAGAGGTAAGGCAGGCTGGAAATAGGATGCTACATGAGGAAGCTCTGGAGAAACTGAACCAACAGGCCCTGCTGGAGTCCCCACCCCACAGTTGATCACCACCAGGTAAAACACCTCTGAACACATGGTATCCACCTTCTTCATCCAACCTTCACATAAAAATACACAGTTTTCCATGAGTCTTTGGATCTTCATTTCCATAGGTTCCCATGTCACATTAAAAAACTAAATAAGGGCTGGAGAGATGACTCAGTGGTTAAGGCACTTGCCTGTAAAATCTAAAAACCTGGGTTCTATTCCCCAGCACCCACGTAAAGCCAGATGCACAGAGTGGCACATGTGTCTGGAGTTTGTTTGCAGTGGATGGAGGCCCTGCCGCCCATTCTCTCTCTTTCTGTCTCTATCTCGTTCTTCTTGCAAATAAATAAAATATTTTAGCATATTTATTGTCAATAACTAGATACAAATCTTGTGATGGTACCTCCATATCCTTCCTCCTTGTCCCCAGCCCACTGGGAGCCCTCCTTGTTGGGCTTACTGGATCAGTCCATTAAAATATTTCTTTTTTTTTAATATTTTATTTACTCATTTCCAAGCAGAGAGATACAGAGAGAGAAAGAGAGAGAACACCAGGGCTGCCACCTTGTGGGTCTGGCTTATGTGGATACTGGGGAATTAAACCTGGGGTCTTAAGCACTGAAGGCAAGTGCCTTAACCACTGAGCAATCTCTCCAACCCAAAATATTTCTTAAAAAAAAATAAAACTAAATAAGGGCTGGAGCGATTGCTCAGTGGTTAAGGCGTTTGCCTACAAAGCCTAAGAACCCAGGTTTGATTCCCCAGAATTCATATAAAGCCAGATGCACAAAGTGGTGCATGTATCTGGAGTTCACTTGCAGTGACTAGAGGCCCTGATGCTCCCATTCTCTCTCTCTCTCTTTCTCTCTCCCTTGCAAAAATATATATATTAAATAAAATTAAATAAGCTTGGCATACTTTCACTGAGCTTTGGCTTAAGGCTGCCAGCCATGGTCCTTGTGGTAGGAAGACATTATACCCTTTCACACACCCAACCTTATTCTTTTCAATCAACTTCATCCTGAAACCAGGTTCTTTCTCCCTTCAGTATAGCTGACCAGCCTTTCTTTATGAAAGGGTGGCGGTAAAGATGGTCATTTTCTTACTTAAAAAACCCTGTGTTGGCCCCTCATGTTTTCCTGGTTGTGCAATCAGAAATCTGGGACACTCACTGCCTGGCCTTGCACCTCACCTCAGGTTGCCTCTATGCTTTCTTCTGCTGAAATCCTTCCTCAGCACCCCACTATCTCCCTGTGATGCAGAAGCCTGCTCACCACCTCCCTCTCCCACGAAGATCCCCTGCCAGGACCCTTCTTGGCCTCTCAGCCTCATCTTCCCAGGCCTGGCAGTCACCCTTGCCAACCTCCCACCCATGCCTAATCTACCCGTGGCAACCCTACATCCATCCCCAGGCCTGACATTGGTTCCCCACTTCAGTGATGGGCTTTATTAGGCCCCCCTCCACTTGACATTTCTCTCCGTATTCTGGCCCCTCTGGCATCCATAGTAGTCACAGGGCCCCAGTGGACCTCAGAAATGACTTCTCTCCCCTGCCTGATTTCTTACTGCCTTTGGATTCCCCATATCCTCACCCCTTAACTTGCACATTAAAGGCCATTCAGAAGACGATGCCAGGAAGGCCCTGACACTGAAGAGTTCCCAGCCTTCCTTGTGCTCACGCCTCATTCTCATCAATGCCTCAAACTCCGATTCAAGCACACCTTGGAAGACACACATTCAGAATTTCCAGTGCAAGGCGGGGAAGCTGGGCCACTAACAGACTAGCTTATTTCTGTGTCATCCTAATGATACCACCTCCAAATGTCACTTGGATTTTCATTTCCCAAAGAACCAAAGGCTGACAGGTTATGGTCCCAGTGTCCATGGTGCTCAGCATCCTGTGATTGCAAACCGCCTGCCCAGCAGGAAATAAAACGAGCGGTAAGCCAATGAAAGTGGCAAGTCAAAGGTTGGCAAAATGCTTTCTACAGGAGAAAGGTGAAGTTTCTGCTCGAGATTGAATGGGGTTAGAAAATATAAACCGGAGAAAGGGCAGGTCAGTGGCAGCGGCAAAAATGAATCAGCAAACGGCTGGCAGGTGGCACCTTATATAGAGAGCAGAGTTCTCAGCTTAAATCAGGCTCTGTGATTTATAGGCGGGATAATGGGCCTGGGGTCGGGGACCTAAGCATTCCAGTGATGGCCCAGTCATGAGATGCAGGGAGAGCCTGATCACGTGACGGAACCGGATCATATCTGCGTTTTTCCATCTGCCAGATAGGGGGAGGATATGCATTAGAAAATAATAAAGAATGTTCATTGTTAAACATGCTCTTAACATTGTACTATGAAAAGTATAATTTGATACAAGAATTAAACCAAATTTCATTGAACCGTAAACTGCTTTCATCAATAGTTCTAGAATTCTGCAGTATATATAAGTCTATTCATGCTTGTTTCGAGAGCAGTAATTCTTTTAAAAATTAAAATGAAAATTAAAAGAAAAACAGTGACAACAATAAAGTCTGTTGGATTTCTTTTATTTGTGCCTTAATCTGCTCAGGGCTTTGGGGCTGGTGGGAAGAGAAGGATGTCATCTCTGTCTTTTCTGAGTGCAAACAAAGGTGACACTTAATAGTGCATTTGCGTTCTCCTTCTCCACCTCTCTTCTCCCTCCTGAGTGCCCATTCCCGCCGCTGGCTGAGCAGCACTACAGACTGTCAGACCATGTCTGTCAAACCCATGATGCCCCTGACACTGTCCCCTCTGAATTAATGGGTCACCTGAGCACCAGGCACTGGGAAGACCTTTCTCTTCTCCTCTTTCTTCTCTCAACTCTGGAGAATCTTCCCCATCTTTAATATCTGGAAGCTTCTAGTTACAAGCCACATTTTTCAAAACAGATTTTTACACTCCAATAGCTCTGTGTCTTTATAATCTAAATAAATTTATATACTGTTTCCTGCTGCATACTGTAGATTGCTCTGTTTACACCTGTCTTTTCCCTCTTCCGGAAGCTCGTATCTTCCTCTAATAATGTCCATTCAGTTCTGTTCCTGGACTTCTTGAGTGGGACAGGGTTTGAATGTCTGTGTAGAAGCTGTCATGATTAAACTACCTTAGTGTCACTCTGAAAACAAGAAGTTAAATGGATTGTCGTATCAATGAACTCTCTCTTTATTCAGAATTTTGAATTTGCTTTTATTAGATACTGTGGTTATGTTTTTAAATTTTTCTCTGATGCTTCTGCAAATACAAAAGTCAGAACAATTCTTTAGGCAAATGTCCCTATACTGCATTTTGTGAGCACAGGACCGCTTTTAAAAGATATGCCTTCACATTTAAATAAGTTTTTCATATTTACATACTAAATAGTAGACATGTAATAAAATATCAAATAGTCATTAAACATCAGGAGATACTACATCTCATTTCACTAAGCACAGTAAAATCACTTGAGCTGCCTCCCACTCTTAATATAACAATATAAATAAGAAAGGTTATCACCACCACCATTCTAATTTCCCACTAACTATGTCAAGCATTCAGATTTTTTTAAATATTTTTAAGATTAGAGATGTGGCTCAGTGATAAAGTACTGGCAAGCAATCATGAGGTCCTGGGTTCCATTACCCAGCACTGTCAAAAGAAAAAAGGTCTTTAAAAGGTTTTTATTTTATTAATTTGTTGAAAATATCTCAAGACGCTAAATAAAATTTTCCATATGTTTAAAAAGAATGACTGTATAAATGCTTAGTGCACTGTCATAAAAGGCTTAGTTGATAAAACTTTAAAAGCATATAACGGTGAATTCAACCTACTTTGTGGAAAATATGGAGGAATACTAAGGAATTTAATATCAGCAAACATGTTCCCTTTGAAACAGCAAATTAGATGTGCAGGAGGATTTCGGTCACACTTCAAAGAATAATGTGCTGAGATGGAGCGCTATTTTGTTTACTCTTTCTCTCACCGGGGAGGTTGTTCTATGTTAAACAGGCTTTGGATTACTTCAAAGCATGTTTGAAGCCCTCATTCTGCATAGCTCATCCACAAAGACAAATATTCTTCCAGATCTGTGCAGCTAATACTGCTGCACCTTGAATTTATGAGTGTGAGAGAACATGCGGTTTCTTCTTGAATACCACATTGACGCCCTCTTTCATCTAGCTATGACAGTGAAGGTCGCCTGACAAATGTCACATTTCCAACTGGAGTGGTTACAAACCTACATGGGGACATGGACAAGGCTATCACAGTGGACATTGAATCCTCCAGCCGGGAAGAAGACGTCAGCATCACTTCAAATCTGTCCTCCATCGATTCTTTCTACACCATGGTTCAAGGTAAACACAAAAGCATAGTTTTGAATTGATAATTTCAGAGTAACAGTTACACCCAAATTCAGTGTGGAACCCACGTGTTCTAAGATGAGCCAGAAGGGAGCTGGAGAGATGGCTTAGTGCTTAAGGCATTTGCCTGCAAAGCAGAAGGACCCGAGTTCAATTCCCCAGGACCCATGTAAAGCCAAGATGCACAAGGTGGTGCATGTGTCTGGAGTTCATTTCAAGGGGCTGGAGGCCCTGGCGAGCCCTTTCTCTCTCTCTGTCTCTCACTCTCTCTCTGTCTCTCTCTCTTCTTTCTCTCTCTCTCTGTCTCTCTCTCTCTGTTTGCCTCTTTCTTTCAAATAGATAAATAAATAAAATATTTTTAAACGATGAGCCAAAAAAAGGGAGGGGAAATGTAAATCTTTAGAGACATTGATGGAATAATCAAGTGTATACATGTTATATCCATGTAGCTCAGTGTACATATTTGCATCACATAATGTAAAAATAATGTTGATCTTTTTACATTCCAATCTCATACAATAGTTCAAACTCCATATGTGTCTCTAGACCACTGAAGAGTTTTTAAGAATGCTATCTTCTTTGCCATCTCGGTGACGTGGCTTGAGGTCCAATGCTTTGCAGATCCGTGATGATGTGGCATTTGAATCTGCATATGATGGGAATTTTATCACGAATCCCAGTTATCCACTTATATAATATGTGGACTTCCCTTTTGTCCACCAAATCTGTAGATACACATGACATATCAATTGTCCCTATGAGACAACCTCCTGCCATATTCCTCATTAAACTAATCTTGGCAAAAGCTGTTGATAATGACCTTGAAAATTGTGAAAACTCAAGTCATAAGAGTTACTAAATTTCTTTTTTTTAATATTTTATTCATTCATTTTCAAGCAGAGAGATAGAGAGAGAGAGAGAGAGAGAGAGAGAGAGAGAGAGAGAGAGAGAGAGAACACCAGGGCCACCACCTTGTGGGTCTGTCTGGCTTATGTGGGTCCTGGGGAATTGAACCCGGGGCCTTAGGCACTGGAGGCAAGTGCCTTAACCACTGTGCCATCTCTCCAGCCCAAGAGTTACTAAATTTCTATGACTTGGTTTGGTTTGTTGTTCTTCTAATTTTTCTTTTACTTTTCCACCATGCAATTCCTCTACCAGGTGAAGGTAGAAATGCTTACATTTTCTTTTACCACAAATGATCCTGTATCATCCAAAAAAAAAATCAAATTGAGATAGTAGTCTATGTGTAAAAGGGGCTTTATTCAAAACTTTAAATGTCTCCCTTTTTTGTTAAAGTCAATTTTTGTGAGTGTTGTAAGTTTTGAGACCACAGAGACCACTCTGAAAGGAAGGGAAAGCTTTAATCAGAGAAAGAACACAGAGCTGCGGGCAATGTCACCAGAGCGGAGAAAAGCCGCCTGGGATGGTCAAATTTGGGATTATAGGGGAGGTGAGGATGTGAGAGTCGATGGACCAGTCACCATCACGCAGGTCATTATAGGTCCCAGGTAGGGGGACCCAGATGGTCACTAGCTCTCAGCATGGCAAAAGGAATGTCTTTCTGGACAAACAGAGATACAGCAGGTTGAGATCTTGCAAAGCAGACTTTATCTGTAACCCCTGTTGGAGTCTGCTTTCGATGTTGACACCTCTCTTGAAGCTCACCACACCTGTTCTGGAATTTCCTTCTGGGGAAACTGAGGTCCTGAGGGTGGACTCCATCTTGGGGCCTGAGTACCAACCTAACAAGTGTATCATTTTATATTGTGAGAATGAAGGCACAGGTGCTCATCCTTTCAAAGGGTTTTTGACAAAAGACAAAGGAATGTGGAGAAGGTGACTCTTTAAGGTTGTGGGATGGACACCCGGCCCCCTGAAGGACAGCACACTTAGTGCTTGGCAGGCCATTTCTTCACATCTCATGGAGGCTGAGCCCTCGTTTCATTGCTCAAGTTACAAAAGATAAGCCTATTAAAAAGTCACTTTAAATTCTCCCTAAAATGTGAGTTTAATATCAGCAGATGCTCTAAACTGCATGAAATCCTAGAAATCAAAGCAGTCTTGTTACTCTCTAGGAGTACATGTGTGTTAGTTTCTCTTCTCATCACTGTGACAAAATACATGGCCGAAGACTTTAATTTAGATTACGGTTTCAGAGGTTTCTGGAATGTCCACAGTTGCTTAGTCCCTTGTGACTGAGCAGAACATTATGCTGGTGAAATCAAACAATAGGAAACAGAAAGAGAGCCAGCAATGTGACAGGGACATGGGACCTTCCTTCCCAAGGTCATCTCCTTCCTTCTGCCAGGATTACCTCCTAAAGTTTTCAGAACTTTCCTCAAAATAACACCAAGCCCCCAGTATATAAACATTTTTAGGGGGACACTTCATATCTATATAACATCATTAAGAACCTCTTGTGCTTTTATAAATGATGTTGAAAGTTTTAGAAATTTTTATCACTTCTAAATGCCCAACTGGCCAATTACTTAACTCATACCAAATGGTTCATGTCTTCTCCTTCTCATTCTTTCAGATCAGTTAAGAAACAGTTACCAGATTGGTTATGATGGCTCCCTCAGAATTATCTATGCCAGTGGTCTGGATTCACACTACCAGACAGAGCCCCACGTTCTAGCTGGGACAGCAAATCCCACAGTGGCCAAAAGAAACATGACTCTTCCTGGTGAGAATGGTCAGAATTTGGTGGAATGGAGGTTCCGAAAAGAGCAAGCCCAAGGAAAAGTCAACGTCTTTGGCCGAAAGCTTCGGGTGAGTAAGTAATCCCTGAGGAGGAAGAGGAAGCCTCCCTCCCAGTCCTGTGTGCTGGGTGGGTGACCTGACCGAAAGGGCAGAACTCATCTCCTGTCACCCTCATCTACACTGAGTGTGCGTGTCACACTAAAAGGGAGAGGTGACACACTACCCCAGAGCATGAGTTATACCAACCAGAAACACATTTAAATGATTTAAAATCAATTCTTCCCTGGAACACTTGAAACTTGCGTGTAACACAGTCGCCCCTGGATATTAACTGATTCTTGTTTTACAAATGTTATCTTAATGATCACAGGAATCATCTCTCGTCACCTGCTCTGTTAGGGGTAATAAATCCTCCACCTGCAGATGGGGATTGGAAGAATTGGGTTAAATATTGAAAGCTTTCAGTCATAAATAGGAATGATGAAAGAGACAGGCTGGTCATTGAGGGGTGGCTGCTTTGTGTGCATTCTTGGTATGGTCCCAGGGTAGCTTGCATGCGAGGTAAGACCTACCAGCCTCGGAACCTGTGTGCTGGTTCTTCAGTATTGATGGAAACCCCCGCCTTATATGACTTTTTATGTGAAATGTATTTCTCATTATGCTAGTGTAATTGAGCTTTGCAAAATGTTCTCTGCATTTACCTGTTAGGTGCTTTTTTATCAGTCTTACATTACAGGCCAAATATATCTAGAAGGCAAGCTGTGATTTATGGTAGCTATTTGGTAAAGACAACATAGATTAACCACTGAAACATAGGTTGCAAGAAATCACCTTCAACCACAATAAACTAAACCCGATTCATTCTTTATGTTAGCAAACAAATTTTAGTTTATCAGATAAATGTAGATAATTCTTCCTAACATTGCTTCCCTTGCCATTTGAAAAAAAAAATTACTTCAAAATCAAGAAACGAGAACTGAATGTGGAGCTTACCATTAATGCCTGTTTTTGTACCCAAAATGGCTAAATTATTATGTTAACAGGCCAGCATTATTTACCTTGGCAATCCTTCAGGGTGAGAAACAGCCACTAAATATTGCTTCTGGCTCTTTCCAAGAACTAGAAATGAAATTAAAAAAAAAATCAGCAGATCAAACACAGACTGTGTCCAATTTGTGGGTTACATTGTGATTGCATTCGATTGCAAGGCTGGTGTTTGGGGCTCCAATGTGTGCTCCCTGGAGCCAGCTCTGAATGCTACCACCACACCTCATGCCAGGCTCAGCCCACCCCAGAATTGGTGAGCAGGCTGCAGCAAAAGAAGGCTGGGGGACGGAGGTTAGGTCAGTAAGAGGACCGAGAAGGAAGCCCAGTAGCCACTGGAAGCTCCTTTCTCCTCACATGCCTGAGGTCATGGTTTGCTTCCATTCCCTGCCTTTCTCTTTACTGTTCAGTCCACATCTGCCATTACAGCTGTCTCCTCCCGCTTTGGCCCTGAGCCTTCCTTCCTCAGCCAATGCAAACTCAGTGCTCCCTTACAGGCTTTGTCTTTCTTACTCCATGGGCATGAGCACGGACGTGCACAGGCACACACACAAACTAGTCAGGCACCAAGCCTCAGGTAGGCCTTCATGGAAATCCACAAAACAGTGCTCAGAGTTGGCCTTTCCTGGCCCTGCTCACCAAAGGAGACACAGCAGTCACCTAGAATGAAAAGTGTAGGTTCTAAGTGTAAGGTTCCCGAGTGACTGAGACCACTCTGAAGCAAGATAATAGCTTTGTTCAGAGAAAACATGAGCTGCCAGGCTATCTCAACAGGGCAGAGAAGAAGCCACCTGGAGTGGGCAGACTTGGGGATTATAAAGGGGAGGTGAAGCTGTAGGGGCCCCAGGTGGGGGGCCCAGGTGATCACTAGTTTTCAGGATGGGGGAAGGGAGGTCCTCCCATCCAAACAGATACACGGGAGGGGGGGTTACAAGGCAGGCTTTATCTCTAGCACATGTTGGGGTCTGGTTTCCATATTGAGGCTCATTTCCCTCACAGAGGAGACTGAAGCTCTGCAAATCGGACTCCATGTTGGGGAACTGAGATTTTGGTCTGATACTGAGGTCGTCTGGTTCTGCCCCCCCCCCACCTTGTTTTTAAATTAAACTGGTTTACATAGGGCCTTCTTCATGCAAGTATTTAATGTACTTTGAGCATATTGCCCCCACTCCCCCAGCCCCTCTCCTTAGTCCTCTATCCCCCTCTGCAGTGTGTCTTGACTTCATGTCATCCATACATATATGGCTTTATTTTCCCAGCCATGGGTTCATAGGGATATATATATATATATATATATATATATATATATATATATATATATATATATATATACCCCTATGAACCCATGGCTGGGAAAATGGCTCAGCAATTAAATGTGTTTGCTTACAAAGCCTGCTGGCCAGGGTTCAATTCCCCAACCACTCACAAAAAGCCTGACGGGCATTCATTTGCTGTGACAAGAGATCCTGGTGTGCACACACAAATAAATGTTTTTTAAATTTAAATAATAATTATAATCTATGACCCAAAAATAAGAGAAAATGTGGTATCTCTCTTTCTAAAGCTGACTTTATTCACTTACTGTGATTGTCTCCATTTGCAGCCCTTTTTTGTAAACATAACTCATGTTTTCCTTATAGCTGAAAAAAATCCCTTTGTGTGTAGATTCCACATTTTCTTTATCTGTTCCTCTGTGGATGGACACAGATTGGTTCCATAAACTAGCTATTGTGAATAATGACACAATAAACAAGTATCTCTGTGATGTGTGTACAGAAAACTCACAAAACTAACAAGGATTTGAACAACTCAGTCAGTGAAATGAGAAGATAAAGTCCAAGTGGTCAATATGACTAGCCATCCGAGAAATGCAAATTAAAACTATACTGAGAGTCCATCTAACCCCAGTCAGAATGGGACCGTCGAGGATGTAGACAAAAGGGAACTCTTGGACCCTGCTGGGATGGATATAAACAAGCCCAAACATTATGGAAAACAG
>PVHP010028284.1:0-23232 GCA_004024765.1 Zapus hudsonius | reverse complement strand
CGTGGTGGGTGAGTAAAAAGGCTGCTTTAATGTTGCGAGCTTAGAGGTCCTTGTGTCGAAAATCCTTGGTTTCTGTCTCATTGGCCTATCCTATGTTGATTGAATGGCTGTGGTTATAGGTCCCTTGTTCATCTGTCATTGTCTGCTGGGTTCCCTATGGATCCTCCACGATATGACTGTGGTGGCTCCTCTCTTGCCATACTCTTGGGCTCCCAAGAAAAGATGCACTATGCGAATGTCTGATAGGGAGGCTACTAAAAATAGAAACTAGGCAATCCAGAATGGTCTATATTTGTTAACCTATACTGTTCTAACTCTCCAATGGAGATTATATTTGTATGTTTCAGGATATAGCGAATGAGCTGTGGCCCATATAACCCTACCACCCGACAGCAGGCCAAAAGATGAGACCATGGCAAGAGATGAGCCACCACAGTCATATTGTGGAGGATCCATATGGAACCCTGCAGAGAAGGACGGGATGAACAGTGTCCTGATTTTTCACCTGCATTTTCTCATTACTCTTCTCTGTTTCAAAGATGAAGAAATGTCTTATGGGGGAGGAAAGTGAAACGTAGAGAAAGTAAGTAAACTGCTGAAAGTCAAATGGTGAGTGGCAGCCATTTCTACTAAAGAATAGAGCTCTGCTTCCAGTGTGTTCTCTCTGCCTGCTCTCCTTAATAACAGGCTTCTGCCTGAATTACAGTCCCGTGAAATAAACATGGACTTTATTTTCTGAAAGGTGGTCTTCTCATTGGCTAGAGAGCGTATATATGAAAATGTATATGATGATTAAGTACAGAACAAAACACATGGCCATCTCCTTGAATCAACCCTTTGTCCTTTTCTTCAAAAGAAATTTTGAAATTTCAGGTTCTAATAAGCTGCATGAATATGCCTGGGATCATCTAATGTTTGCTCTGAAATTGGTCAGAATAAGACTTGATTCCATTGGCCTAAAACCAAATATGATCTCCTTGGGTATGAATCAGACATCCTTCCCCATGACTTATAACTGATACTAGTATTCTTCTTTTCCTGCCACCATGATGAAATAAAGCAGAGGCAGCATAACTTAGAGGGAAAAGTATTTTACTTTGCTCATAACTTGGAGGTGAAAAGTCCAAATGTCATTGCACTAGCTGTGATGATAGCCACCCTAACAATGTCACATCATGGAAGAAAAGCGGTCACATGGTGTCAGTCAGCCACACACTGCTGGGAAGAACCTCCAAACCAGGCACAGTTGATGGGAAGAAAGGATTTATTGAAGCTACAGATCCAGGGGAAGTTCCATAATAACAAAAGAACCTAACCCCCTTTCACAGTTCCATGCAGAGAGAGAGAAAAACCCATCACCAACACCAGCAAGCAGCAAAACCAGCAGGAAGCTAAGGGAGAGAAATCTCCTTCCCCCTTATATAGCCTAGGGTGAGGTCTTGCGATCCTATCCCAGACTTAATGATTTCCTGAGTCTTTGAAATTTCCTTCCTGCACTGCCCATGAAGGAAAGGATATTTACTTCTAGCTCTCCTGAGTTTCCTTACATCCTGCCCCCCTACTGAAGTCTGCTTTCATGCAAACATCCTCAGAGACCCACACAAGAGAATTAAAAAGATCAAGTTGACAACAAAATCTAAGCATCACACATGGTGAGAGAAGGATGGAGGTGGGGCAGTGCAAAACAGGACTCACTCTCCTAAGAACAAATGGGGGTTCTAAGATAACTGTTTCAATTCCTTCCTAGGACAATGCCCCAATAATGTCCCAATAGGCCCACCTCTTAAAGGTGCAACCAACCACCTCTCACATCCTCACACTGAAGTCCAAGCTTCCAACACACAAATTCATGGAGAACACGCTTACCATAGTAGAACCACACCTTTTCTCACTGCATAAAACCTACAAGACTCTGGTCTAAAGATCTATGCCTCCCCTCCATTCCCTCCTGTACCTTCAGTGCCCTTTATTTGCCATTTCCCCAAGTTTATATCAACAAAGCTCTATGTTAACAAGAATTCCTGATGATGCTCCATTTGTATAGTCCACAGTTGACTAGGAGAGAATCCAAATAGAAACAGAGGGGTAACCAGAACAAACATGGAAGCCAATCACCAGTTGAAAAACAAGAATGATCAATAGTTTTTTAAATGGTGGGACGGGGGGGGCATGTGTATGTAACAAAATACCCATATTGGTGTTAGCTAACTAGATTTTTAAAAATATTTTATTTATTCATTTTCAAGCAGAGATATACACACAGAGAGCGAGAAAGTGTGTGTGTGTGTGTGTGTGTGTGTGTGTGTGTGTGTGTGTGTGAGAGAGAGAGAGAGAGAGAAAACCAGGGTCACCACCTTGTGGGTCTGGTTTATGTGGGTCCTGGGAAATTGAACCCAGGGCCTTAGGCACTGGAGGCAAGTGCCTTAACCTCTGAGCCATCTCTCCAGCCCAGCTAACTAGATTTTTAAGTGTAGAATTACAATACGTTGTCAACCTAAGTATATTGGAAACAATTTATAAAATCCCATGTGCTCCTTGATTATATAAATATGTATATATTAGGCTCCTATGAGCCAGGTACTATCCAGGATCCAAGCACATAGCAATGGATAAGAAGAAATCCCTGTTTAACAGGATTCTTGAACAGAGAGACAGGACACCGAGGCTTGCAGCAGGAAGCAGCATTTATTTGTTTATGCTGGCTCAGGGCTTCACATTCAAAAACAGCTGAACACAGCAGGACTTTGCTTTTACATTTTAGCCCTTTTGTCTCCCTTATATGGTAACATATATTCTGGCTGGTCATTCTATACTACCAGGTTCCACGTTTCAAGCTACAGCATTGCTACAGCACAGAGACACATAGTTGCCTTCCCTTTGTTCTAGGAGGCTACAAAGAACTCAACACTAAATCAGACTGCCAACAGGCCTGCCATGACTCAGGGGTAAGAACCACCAAGTGGGTAAGAATACCCTGAGGCATGATCTCCTCACTACCCCACTGGGAATGACTGAGGCCTTCATGACCCCACAGTATACCATATAACCTCACTGAGGAGGGCCCCAGGGAAACAGGAGCAGGAGCAAGGGAATAAAAAGGTACAATCTCTTTCTATAGATAGATAGATAGATAGATAGATAGATAGATAGATAGATAGATACATACATACATACATACATACATACATACATACATACATACATGATATAGATATAGATATAGATGATATGATATAGATATACAGATATAGATGATATAGATATAGATGATATAGATATATAGATATAGATGATATAGATGTAGAAGTAGATAGATATATAGATAAAGATGCTATAGATATAAAATAAATATATATTTAAAAAACAAACCACCTCTAAGCCATGGCTTGTTAGCCGGCACTGGACTGGAGAGGTAGAACCCCATGGATATGTAAAGGAAGGACACCCTGTAGGATGGAGTAGTGAATGTAAAGGAAGTGAATGATGAACAAGGAGGGGAGGAGTGAGGCAAAGCAATAGGAGGTAAGGTTAGATGCAGTGGAAAGCCTTCCTTCTGTAAGTATTTGCAAAGCATTTTTTGAACTAAATTTGTTGTAAATGGCCTTGATAGTGGTTGATAATCACGAAATGACGCCAACGGGCCTAGAGTTGCTAAAAGGCTGTAGTCGATGGAGGCTTTTATTCCTTCAAGCTAAATCCATGTGGAATCTGTCATTATAGGACAGTTCCCACTGTTACAGCATTGAGTAGTGGTAACTCTCCTATAATGATAGATAACTGTTTTTTGTAACATCAAGCTCTGTTCTCTTCCCCATTTGGATGTGTATGAAATGGTATCTCATTGTTTTAATTTGCATTTCCAATTTGTAGTGAATATAACAACATTTTCAAGGTTTTGTGAAATACTGAATGTTCTTAATAAGGATACAATTACATCCATTGTCTAAAAACATGCTTTTTGCCACTCTTATTAAACAGATGTTCTTAACTAAACATAGTTATTAATCTATATTAATCTATATTAATCTTCCTCCTGAAAGTTTGCACTCTTTGTGTCTTAGGTGATAGTTCCTTCTCCCAAACCACAGATTTACCATTCTGGTTTTTGTCTAGTATTTTTATCTTTCAGACTCATATTTTTTATAAATATTTTTATTTATTACAAGATAAAAAGAATGGGGCCAACAGGGCCTCTTGCCACTGCAAATGAACAACAGATGCATTTGCCACTTTGTGCATCTGGCTTTTTCTAGGTACTGGGAAATCAAATCCAGGCTTGCAATCTTTGCAAGCAAGTGCTATTAACTCCCAAGCCATCTCCCCAGCCCCATATTCATTTATTTAATAAACATAAAATTGATATTTATAGTCACTGCAAGGTGGAGATCCAATTCCAATTTTTCCATAGGTCACAAAGATCTCATCCCCATTTATTCTAGCATCTCCCCAGCTATCTATCACACATCCATCAAGTTTATGCTCCATTGGTCCCTCCGTTCCAGAGTCCTTAAACCACATACTTATGAGTCACTCATTTAATAGAACTTATTTTTTTGCTTCTTTTTCAGAACAACTTCGGCAACTCTTGGCTCTTTGATCTACTCTATAGTTTTAGAACTACCTTTTGAATGTCATTCTGTCAAAGTTCAACATAGAACATTTTTAGTTTTTAATTCTAATGGCATTTGTTGCATTACCTTTTACTAGGGAAAAATGAATTTTTCCTGGGGAGTCTACTCACCCTAGATAGGGAACCAAGAATAAACCAAAGAAACAATTCTACCCAAGTCTTGCTTAATGAATCACAGGGGTAGTCACAGGAGGATAGGATGATCAAAAGCCTACCCTGGCATAGGGGGCTGCTCACACAGGTTACATCTAGGAAGCTGCTCTCTGGAGCCGACTGTCTCTGACTTATAGACAGCTCACTTAGGAAAAGAATCTCCCCCCCCCCACACCACCACCCCTTATGAGTTCCTACTCCTTGTATAACCTTATGGAGGTCTTCTTGAATCTTGTAAGTTTCAGGAATTTGCTGAGACCTGTGAGATGTTTACATTCTGAGCCTTGCTTTCTTCCTGAGCCTTAATGAGCATAAGGAACCTGTTTCAATTCAAGACTTCCTTAGGAGTCTCCCTCCAGGATGAAATGTTTCAATTCAAAGGAAAGCACTGCTCAACAGCTTTCCGTCTGAGTAGCTATGGCATCACAAGCCCACAAATATATAAATAGATTTGGCATATCTCTGGTTTTTAAAACCTTAAGGGCAAAAAAAAAATGTTGACATCAAAATAGAAGAGAGACTAGTTGGAAAGAAGGGGTTCAACAGAGAGGCATCAGGAGGGGGGACCAAAGGAGGGTGACGTGAGGGAATTCTAATCAGGATACATTGTTATATGCATGGGGATTGTCAAAAAATGTTGAAAAACTAAATAAATAAATTGAGTTATAGCTTCTTATTTTAACTCTTCTCATTTTATTATTATTTTATGAAAATAGGACAGGACTTTGTATATTGATTCTAAACTTATGTTTTAGTAATGCTACTGTAGCTTGTTATAGTCTATGTAAATCACTCTATAAATTCTTAGCTTCTCTCTCTCTCTCACACACACACATCTTATCATTATTTTTTTTATCTGTAACAGAGTCTAGCTATGTGGTCTCAAACTCATAATCCTCCTGCATCAGCCTCCCAAGTGCTAGGATAGGCATTCATTGCTGTGCTGGCTTTTATCTTATTTGCTTGTTGGTTTGCTTGCTGTAACATTAACAGCTTGTGTTACAGAGAAGTCTCCAGTGTACCATTGAGCATTGCTTGCTATAGATTATTGGAAGATATACTTTGTCAGGTTATGAAAATGCACTTATCCCAAGTTTCACATAATTGTCTCTCCAATCATGAATCATAATTTTAAAGGTATTTTTCTAAGTGTTTTGAGATATCTTTTTTTCTTTATTGTCCATAACTACACACATTGAATAAGCCAATAATTAGCTGGTATCTCCATTTCCCCAATTTCCCTCTTCCCTGTCCCCAATGGGCTGGATATCCTTCTCTGTTGGCAGTCTGGATCAGTCCATGGGGTAGGGGATTATGGACAGCCTAGGGGTCAACCCAATTCCACCCCCCTTTGTATGTTGTTACTGAGGGGGGCAATGTCTCTGAATATTCTCCTCCACCATGGCTCTTACGGTCTTTCCGCCCCCTCTTCCGCTCAATTCCCTGAGTCATGGTGGGTGAGTATTAAGGCTGCTTTATTGTTGAGGTCGTATGGGTCTCTGTACTTCTGCTTTAGGTTGTGTTGAAAACATTGTGTCTGTCTGGCTTATCCTGTATTGACTGACTGGCTGTGGTTGTGGGTCTCTTACTTATCTCATCATTCTCTGTGGGTTTCCATATGGATCCTCCATGGTATGTCTGGTGTGGCTCATCTCTTGCCAGGATGTCAGCTATTGGCCTGCGGTTCGTTGGTAGGGTTGGAGGATCCATAGCTCTCTCTCTCTTTATCTCTGCATTCTGAAAAATACAAAGAGAATCTCCATTGGAGAGTGAGATCAGTATAGGTTAACTTAGATACACATTTCTGAGTTGGCTAGATTCTGTTGTTAATAGGTCTTTGTAAATCACTAGTATAATGCATTTCTATTTGGGGTCCTAAGATTCTGGTTCCCGGTGTATTTTGTCCTGAATCCCAGTTCCAGTTAAGGGCTCCCCTTCACTGAGTGGATTATTTGGCCAAATTTAAAGCTGTTGAATGCCTCCCCCAGGCTTTGGCTCCTCCATTGCACAAGTGCTCATTTCTTGGTTCACTGTTCTCTCCCAGTAGTCAGTGTGTTCAGCCTACTCCTGGTGGTAGACTGTGTTTCATGTCAGTGGTCTCTGTTTACTCCAGCTGTCATTGACCAGCTTATGCAGTGCGTTTCTGCACTGCACTAACTACCATTTGGGGGATGGTTACCATACTGGACCTCGCAGGATCTCTCGATGCTGATAGATGGCTTTCTGTGGTTTCTTCAGTGGTTTCTTCAGCAACGGGATCTTGCCTCAGACCTGGGGTGGTTATTCAAGCACTTTGACAGAATCCTGTCTTGTTTGTAGGACCTCATGGGTCACTTTGGTCAACAGCTCAGTGAGGTAAGGAGACGGTGACTGGGACCAGAATTTGCCAGACTAATCAATGAGATATCTTTTTCTAATCTATAATTGTGCTGAACTTTATTAGCAGATTTTTTTCTAAAGTTAAATATACTTATATAACCGGAATAAATTGAGCTAGATGATGATAGAATGATATCTTATGCACATTATTTCAATTTTTGATACAGTATGCTATTTGAGATTTTTACCTATTTTCAAATAGAGACCCATATTTTATTATACTTTAATTCATTCTTAAATTAATTGAATTGGAAAGCTTTTTCTTACTTTTTATTTTCTGAAAATATTATTGAAACTTTGTGTTCTTTGAAAAGTGTGTGTGTGTGTGTGTGTGTGTGTGTGTGTGTGTGTGTGTGTGTGTAGGACAAAGAACAATCTTGGGTGTTGGTTCTCAGGGATTCCATCCCCTTATTTTTGAGACAAGGTCTCATTAGCCCAAAGCTTTCCAGTTATGCTAACCTGGCTAGACATCAAAACCCAGGGATACTCCTATTTCTGTTTCTCCAATGCTGGAATTACAAGTGTGTACCACCACCACACCCAGAATTTTTATGTGGGTCCTTGGAATAGAGCTAGATCCTCATGTTTGCAGGACAAACACTTTACTGATTGAGCTATCTCCCTACCTCCTGGTTTGTTTCTTTTGAATTGAGCTGAATTGGTCTTATTAGCCAGAGTTCTCTAGAGGAACAAAATCCGTAGATAGATAGATAGATAGATAGATAGATAGATAGATAGATAGATAGAGACATAGATAGAAGATAGATGATAGATAGATGATATAGGTAGATAGGTAGATGATAGAGATAGATAGATAGATAGATAGATAGATAGATAGATAGATAGATAGATAGATAGATAGATAGATAGATAGATGATAGATAGATAATATAGATATATAGGTAAATGATAGAGACAGATAAATAGATGATATATAGATAGGTAGATAGATAGACAGACAGACAGAAAGAAAGACAGATAGGCAGACAGGCAGGCAGACAGAATTGTCTTATATAATAGAGGACTGGGTAATCCAACAACAGCGACCAGCGACCTTGATCATGAACCAATACTAAATACACCAGTTCAAACTGCCTGCCTCTAATATTTTTTTCATGAAAAAAAAGAAATTTGAACAATGGCAGGACTTTAAGTATATATACATCCAAAAATAATAAAGGCCAAAGCAGTTTAGATTAAATTTATTTCTCGAAGGAGAGAAATAAAATACTTTCGAGTTAAACACAGCTAGAATCCTGTCAACTTCGTGTATCACAATGTTGCAATCACGGGTATACTTCTCATTCAGTTTTTCTTTGCTCTGGATAAAAGTAGGCCAAAGGACATCTCAATTTTAGTCTACATGCCAGAAAGGCGGAGAAAATCTGGTAGCTGCTCAGTCCACAAAGCGGGTAACCTCCACACAAATGGGGTGGGAGCATTTGTGCCAGCTCTCTCTGCTGCTGAAGGCCTGGAGGCTCCCTAGAGAGACACGGGTGTGAGTCCATATGGAAGCAGCTGGAGTCTTGATGGCCATGGACAAAGGCAGAAGCAGTAGATGCTCCTGCTCATAAAGCCTGGAGTTCGCATGTGCTGGCTGGCTTCTCTTCTTCCTCTTTTTCCCATCCAAGCCTCCAGGTCCCACATATCAACCTTGCTGAAAACACCCACACGGACACACCCAGACGGGTTCTTTACTAATCCCAGGCATCAGCTCATTTGAGCTGGTGATCTAAATGGCTGGAGAGCACAGCCCTTCAGTCTAGTAAGAGCCCAGGTTCATTTAAGCAGACCTGCCATGGTTTACTCAGAAGGGAAGCTTGATCACCTCCCAGAGTCCCAGAGTTATCTGAGTAATCTTATGGGAAAAAAGATGAAACGCAACTCTATAGTGGCTCCAGAGAACTGGGCTGTGGATTGGTGATGAGAGAGATAGACGAAGTGATTGTTTAACTCCTCACTTCTGTTCCTTTCATGTGTGTAATTGTCCTTTCAGGAGAGAAAATGGGTGGAAAACAGATTAAATTTAACCCCTTAGAATGTACTATAAAAAATTCCAAAAAGAGATATTTACAAGATTCTATAAAGGGGCGAGTTATGATTGTTGTCTATGATCATAATGAGCAAAGCCACATGCTCTTCTAAACTGGGGACAATGAGAGTTGAAGGGCAGGAAGCCACAGTCGCTCAAGGAAGTTTGAGCACAACTTCCCTGGCTGTTCCACACCTGCCCCTGCGACCTTGATCATGGACCAACACAAAACACACCAGTTTAAACTGCCTGCTCCTAAGAAATTTTTTTTCATGAAAAAAAAAAAGAAATTCAAACAATGGCAGGACTTCAAGTATATATATAAATCCAAAAATAATAAAGGCCACAGCAGTCTGGATTATATTTATTTCTAGAAGGAGATAAATAAAGTAGTTTTGGGTTAGACACAGCTAGAATCCTGTCACTTTGGTGTGTCTCAAGGTTGCAAGCACGGGTATAATTCTCATTGAGCTTTCCTTTGCTTTGGATAAAAGTAGGGCAAAGGACATCTCAAGGCAGGGTAAAGTGCCAGGTGATCCATAAGCCTAGCTAATCTGATTACAGCTTCTTCCTCTAGGTCTCCGATAGTTGCTAAGAACATATCAGATAACCAGAAGGCACAGATCTAGAGAGACATCTCTTGTCTCCTTCAACACAGATGCCAGGCTAGGCCAGGCAACAGTGTGGGGCATAAGCCCCCAAAATGGGAACACAGATTCCTTTGGTGCTCAAAGCTTAAAAGAAGGCTTCTGACCTTTCTCTGTTCCACTGCTTGACTGGTCTACAAATTATAAGAGGCTAACAAATTGTTACCTCTTCTGGTTCTCCAGGAAAACAAATGCCTTTATGGTCAAGGCTACAATTACAAGGTTCACATGACAAGATGATTAGTTCTCTGATTTTTTAAAAATATTTTATCTATTCGTTAGCAGAGAGATACAGATAGACAGATAAAAAGAGAAAGAGAGCGTATAGGCACAACAGCAGTGCCTCCAGCCACTGCAAATGAACTCCAGATGCATGCTACACTTTGTGCATCTGGCTTATGTGGGTCCTGGGGAATTGAACCTTGGTCCTTAGGTTCTGGAGGCAAGTTCCTTAACCTCTGAGCCATCTCTCCGGCCCTAAATTCTCTGTTCTATCCCACTTTCTTGTTCTCAGTTATTGGTCGTTAACTTTTCATTGCTGGTAGAAAGCATCTAACCAAAAGCAGCTTGTGAAGGAAAGGACTTATCTGGCTTACAGACTCCAGGGGAAGCTCCACAATGGCAGAGAAAATGACATCAGAGGCTGGGCATCACCTCCTGGCTAACATCATGTGGACAACAGCAGCAGGAGAACATGCCAAACACTGACTTGGTGATGCTGGCTAAAACACCCACAATCCTGCCCCAACAACATACCTCAAACAAGGTGCCATTTCAAAATTGCCATCAACAGGGGATCAAGCATTCAGAACACAAGTTTATGGGGGACACCTGAATAAAACCATCACATTCTACCCTTGGACCCCATAAACTGATAACCATTCATGATGTAAAATGCTGTACATTCAGTCCAACTTTATTTATTTATTTAGCCTTTATTCATGATCATGTTTCAGAGGCCTACCTGACCACTCTGTATAAAATTACAATCTCCTGTATCCCAGCTACTTGACTGCAGTCCAATTTTCAAAGTCCCCAGTTTTTTTTTTTCATTAATCTCAGTGTTGCTCAAACATCCTCACAGTTCAAGGACTTTTTTTTTCGTTTTTCAAGGTAGGGTGGTAGAGTCTCCCTGTAGCCCAGGCTGACCTGGAATTCACTATGTAATCTCAGGGTGGCCTTGAACTCACGGCGATCCTCCTACCTCTGCCTCCCGAGTGCTGGGATTAAAGAAGTGCACCACCAAGCATGGCGGTTCAAGGTCTTTTAACTAAACTGTAATACCTCACTCCCCCAAAAAAAACCACAATGGTACAAAATAAACATTCACACTGCAAAAGATGGCATTGGGCATAACAAACATTGAACTATCACAAGTTTTAAAACAACAGGACAAACATCAAATTCTGTAACTCCAAGTCCAATAACTCTAACCAGTGATAATTCTCTGGAGTTCCGAATTCTGTCCCTCCGGCTAGGATACTGACACAGAAAACTTCTTCCAGTGCTAGAAACTCTTCTTGACAGCCATACCATAGCCCTGGCATCACCACTGGGTCTGCACTGCAATCCACATTTCATCTTTGTGGCTCCATCAGGTCTCCATGCGGGTAATCCAATAAGCCTGCTTCACACTGCCCATGGACATTTCCAAAAGCCAAAACCATGTTGCACATCCTGCACTTGTTACACTCCATAGTATCAGGTGGGCTACCAATTTGTTAATCCAGAGGGGGAATAAAGCTGACTTTAAAGAGCAGGAAACCTACAGCATTCAGTCCCCTTACTTCAAAAGAGTCTTTATTCTTCCTGCTGCCCCAATGCAGGTCACCTGGCCCAATCTCAGTGGTTGTAATCTCTAAAAACTATTGCAACTGGATGGGCAACAGTTTTAACCCAAAGATTTTATTTCTTTGTGTACCATCTCCATCTGCTCATATCAGTCCATTTTTATGCAAAGTAACCCTGTGTATAAGTTTTCAGGACACAGGCAAGCTGAACACAGCAATCTTCTCACACAAACTGCTTCTAGCCCAGTCCTGACAAAGTTCTTTCTCACCCTCATAAACCAAACCTCACAGTCCATAGTTCTTACTGCATTCAGGTCTTTCAACTCTGACCAGAATGGTCCATCAAGCTGTACTCACAGCACTGCAAGGTGTCTCTTAGGCCAAGGTTTCAGATCCTTCCACATTCTTTCTACAAATCAGTTCCAAAAGCCACACTGTCAGGTTTCTTGCATCAACACCCACTCTCTGGAACCAATATATTATTGCAGTTAGCTTTTCATTGCTGGAAGAAAGCACCTGACCAAAAGGAGCTTGTGGAGGAAATGGTTTATTTTGGCTTACAGATTCAAGGGGAAGCTCCATGATAGCAGGGAAAACAATGTTGGACATCACCTCCTGGCCAACATCAGGTAGACAACAGCAGCATGAAAATGTGCAAAAACTGGCAAGAGGAAACTGGCTACAACAACCATAATCCCACCTCCAACAATACACCTCCAACAAGAATCTAATTCCAAGATTGCCACCAGCTGGGGATCAAGCATTCAGAACACATGTTTATGGGGTATTAATAGACTACAAGAGTTGTTTAATGATATTGCTAGCTGGCTGTGAGTTTGGCGTCAAATGCTGCCCTGCCTCAGATCTTTAAGGAAAATGTTGTAGGCAAGTTTGAGAGGAAGGGACTAATAGGACTCTCAACAGCAAAGATCGGGCTTTATTTGGAGTCTAGGACCTAAGAGGTTGATACTGCAGGTTCCAACAGCATCATGCCTCTGGAAACAAGAGTGCACACTGGGTGGCATGTGCTGGGAGGTTTTATTAGTCTTGCGTTAGGGGTAGGAATGTTCTAGCTGCAAAATGAGGAAGTGGGAAGTGAGGACAGGATTGCTGAGAGCTGTCTAGAGTTATCTTAGTTTCCTGGGATGGCCAGTCATCAAGTGGCTTCTTGTGCCCTAAGATAGAGGGGGCAGGTAGCCATCTATGGGCAAGTCTCCTGGCATCTGTCAAAGATCTGTTTGCTAATTCCTTCATTTCTAGATTATTTTTATGTATGGAAAGGGGGCAACAGATCCATTCTGACTACTTCTGGCTGAGAGGGGGCATGTTAGGGAGGACTTGGAGTCTGGAGTGACTAGAGGAACTGCATTATTTTTTTTTGAAGTTAAAATCCATTTTTTAAGTCTTAAATATATATTTATTGTCCATAATGAGTTACATTATTCAGTGGGCAAACAATGAGTTGTTATCCCCAATTCCCCAATGCTCCCCCCATCCCCAATCGGCTGGATATCCTCCTCCGTAGGCCATCTGGATCAGTCCTTGTGGCAGGGGACCCTGGATAGCCTAGTACTCAGCCCAGTCCTCTTGGCCCAGGTGGGAACAGCATTATTTTTATTCCAGAGGAAATCTCTGTAAAAAATATAGAAGACAATGCAAAAATTTAAGCAGGAATATTAATAGGAGGAAGATTGTAAGTATTTTTAATGAGTAAACCAGGTTGGAAGT
Source organism: Zapus hudsonius (assembly GCA_004024765.1). Taxonomy (NCBI): domain Eukaryota; kingdom Metazoa; phylum Chordata; class Mammalia; order Rodentia; family Dipodidae; genus Zapus; species Zapus hudsonius. Next base: position 9,873 of record PVHP010028284.1, on the reverse strand, counting down.
GACCCACGGCCCCATCCAAAGACATTAGTTTGTTACTGTTGAAGTCTGTTTGTCTAGACCAGTTTGGACTTGTTGGTGTAGAAGCAGCATTGTTTTTGCCAGCAGGGCACAGATCCCCCTGTTATCTGCTGATAAGAGGTCAAGTCCTCTGTGATTTTGGAGCACTACAGCTGCCAGGGAATCAAGGTGATCTTGGATGGGGTTGATCTGATTACAAGATTTGTTTTAGCCTCTCTGACAGCTGGTGTGATAGGGAAGTTATCTCGTGTATAGACACTGAGTGCAGCTGCTCCTGTGGCCACACCTATAAAGATACCTAATGCTACAAGTAAGAGGAGAATGATTGCATCTATTTTAGGTCTTATATTAGCAGTTATGGGGATTGGGATTGGGAACTATGGGTGTATAAGAAATATAGCAGGAGACAGAAAGCCAAGAGTGTATGTCAGTCCAGTTGGTAGAAAGATGTACATCCATTGAGGTTTTGCATATCTAGAAGACACTATGTGACTGTTGATCATGGGTAGGTTTTTCTGGAAAGCAAGTTATGGTAAAGCAAGTCATGTTAGAAATCTTGTAGAGCTCAAGAGGCATAAACAAGGAAACCAGTGGAATCTGGAGAATGGGCGGGAGGCCAATGTCAAAGGCCAGGAACAGGTTTTACAGGAGTGGGTTCCAGTGCCGTGGTTGTGATGGTGGTTCAGGTGGATATGTGTCCCAGTGGGACTGCACTAGGAGCATGGACTTGATCAGTTCCCAAGAGGTGGCTCTGGCAAAGCAGAGGAGAAAGAGACAGTGTCATGAAGTTGTGGGAGGCTCCGTTTTTTTTTTGTTTGGGGTTTTTTCTTTTCTTTTTGTGAGAAGAAATGAAAACACTGAGGCCTTCCTGGAGTTTCTATGGGAATGATCACAGTAATTTCAGAGTGTCTCCCATTTGGATGGAGAGATCTGGACCTCTGAAGCAGAAAACATCTGACCTATAGTGAAATCGGGAGGGGAATCACTAAGCCAGGCAGGAATTGGCCTCCCAGGGGTGAGTGGATAATCTGAAGATAGAGGTAGGGGTTGCGGGGGGAGGGGATGATCATAAAGAGGCCTATCATACGGACAGGCAGTGCCAGAGTTCCACACAGCAGGCATTTCTGAAACCATTTGAAGTTGGAGCTGTTGAAACAAATTGTATAAGTAAGCAAGTTAAAAGCTGACACATGTCATTAGAAAGTGGAAAAATCTTAGTAAATGTGAGGGAGCCCAAGCAAATAAGAGAATGAATTTTACCTCGGAGGAAATAAGCAAGGTTTCATGTACAGGTCCAGCGTAATATGGATATCTTTATAAGAAGTATAATCCATAACAACAGGTGTCTCTGCTGGACACAGAGATGTCAGGTGACACACAGAAAAAGATTTTTTAAATGGCCATTTAAAAATATATTTTATTTATTCATTTTCAAGCAGAGAGATACAGAGAGAGAGAGAGAGAGAGAGAGAGCACACCAGGGCCACCACCTTGTGGGTCTGGCATATGTGTGTCCTGGGGAATTGAACCCGGGACCTTCGGCACTGGAGGCAAGTGCCATAACCACTGAGCAATCTCTCCAGCCCAAAAATGGCCATTTTTAAAGGCTAATGTAGCCCAAAATAATGTTGGCTCTGAACTGGTAACATTTACTTCTCCATGACTGCTGTATAGTCTGTCTTTGAAGTTTCAGTCTCACAGGTGTGGCTTCTGGGAACCTTGGCTTTTGGTTTCCCATTTTCCAAACCTCAGTTTGTAGTTTACATCCCATGTGGCTTCATGGGAGACTTTCTTCCAGTGTCTGTTATGAACAGACAAAGAGGCAGCTCTTTAGGAGAGCAATACTTATCAGAGCCACTATGGAAGAAACTCCTAGATCGTGTTAAATCTATTAGCCATTATGATCTGGTCATTATAAGTCTGTATATGAATGTTTTTGTATGTGACATGACACCTACAGGTGACAGGTGACACAGGAGGAACATATCTAAGGCTGAAAATAGTAACATAGGTAGTAGGTAAAGAAACAAAGTGTTCGCTATAGGAGTAAGGGAGAAAGCATTGCTAACTTGGAAAGAAAACTTTATTACTATTTCTGGAAATCTGGTGATTTGGTATACGTAAGGTGGAGGTGGGAAGTATAGGAAATTAGTTATGAAGCAATATATGAAATACCTTAAACAGTTTTAAATTTAGAGAGAATAGGAATTAAGAAATTAACTAATTTTGAGGCTATCAGGTTTTAAAGTCTTTAATATTTAATATAGAGACTGATGGGAATCTCACCAGCAAAGAGCAGGCTTTATTTAGAGTATAGGGCCTGAGATGTTTATGCTGCAGGTACCAAATGCACTACGACCGTGGACACATGAGTAAATACTGGGTGGTGTGTGCTGGAGGTTTTATTAGCCTTGGACTTGGGGTGGGGACATTCTAGCTGAAAAATGAGGAAGGGGAGGGGAGGACATGGGAGCTGCAAGCTGTCTGGAGTTATCTTAGTTTCCCAGGGTAGCCAGTCAGCAAGTGGCTTCTTGTGCTCTAAGATAGAGGGGGCAGGTGGCCATCTCTGTGAAAATCTCCTGACATCTGTCCAGGGTCTGTTTGCTAAATCCGTCAAGATCCAAGATGATTTAAATTAATTAATTCATAAGTCTTTCAAGATTTCCTTATCTTGACACACACTGGCCCTCTGGCTCAATGACAAGAAAAAGAAAGAACAAATAGCTCAAGGTAATGTAAATCTATATTTTCTCTCTTGCCTTTGACAGTTCTCTGTCAGGCCGTTGAAGTTCCATTATTCCTTGTTAGAATATAAAAATTTTTTCTAGACAGAAGGATAAGCATCTTAAAGTACAAAAGACAGCCACCTGGCTTACCTAAGTCTTTTACAAAGATAAAACAGGTAATCCTAACTTGTTACAGGATGTTATGTCATTCAGGTTATAAATTTATGTCACCAGGATTAAATATGTCAAGGTACAAACTTCAGCTTATGGTTTAAAGTCCTTAATTAAGTTAACTATATTCCTCTATCTGTTAGGCTTTTAACTAAGAGAAAACCTAAGACTTAAGAACTTGCTGCCTTGTTCATACTAATTCTACCAAATGGTTATTACTGGGATTTCAATCATTGTGACATTTGTGACTAAAGAGGCTTCCCATGTTCTGAAGTAACCTCTATGCTTATGTAAAGGGCCCTCATCATTAATTTATAGGTCAAAATTAGTTAACCCTAGGGCTGGAGAGATGGCTCAGCGGTTAAGGCACTTGCCTACAGTGCCTAAGGCCCCAGGTTCAATTCCCCAGGACCCACATAAACCAGACCCACAAGGTGGTGGTCCTGGTGGTCTCTCTCTCTCTCTCTCTCTCTCTCTCTCTCTCTCTCTCTCTCTCTCTCTCTCTCTCTCTCTCTGCTTGAAAATGAAGTTGGGCGTGGTGGTGCACGCCTTTAATCCCAGCACTCAGGAGGCAGAGGTAGGAGGATCACCATGAGTTCAAGGCCACCCTGAGACTACATAGTGAATTTCAGGTCAGCCTGGACTAGAGCGAGACCCTACCTCAAAAAACCAAAAAAAAAAAAAAAGGAAGCCTGTCATGTACAAAAAATATTGGTGTCATTTAGACATAAGCTGTTAAATATCCTACCTAGACTTCAGCTGTTTTAACAATTATGAGTAAAACATAAAACTGCTTTGTTAATCAGAGTGTTTCTATATCGGATTAATTGTTATAGATTTTTCTTTCAGGACTAAACAGAGAACAACATTGTCCATCTGTTCTCCTTTTCAAAGCATATTTATCAAAAGTTATATTAAAAAAACAAGCTGTTTCAGTTCAGCAACGAACAGTTTCCGCTCTATTCTTAAGTTATATATAGCCAAGCAGTCTTAGCCAAGATTTTACGTGAGTAGTTTTCTCAGCTCTGATATCACAAGCTCATTGCTGAAAAGTAATTTAACTCTCAAGACACATCTCCTGCTCTAGGATATAGCCTCATTCTCAAATAATGATCTTCTGAGAAAATGGTCTTCCCTGGTTGATTGACAACACACAGACAATTTCTGCATCAAATCAATTGATTTACATTTATTGACTGAAAATTTGTTTCCAGGGCTATTACCATGTTCTGCCTGTACTTATAGTCATTAGATACTTAAATGACAAGACACGCTTGCTTTGAGCAGAAGAGCGTGTGAAAAGAATGTAAGAGCCACAGTGGGGGAGACTATCCAGAGGCATGGCCCCCCTCAGCAACACCACCCAAAGGGGGGGAAGAAAAAAAAGAAAGGAAAACAACCAAGCAAGACAGTATAACAAAAAGTTTTATAATATAAACAAAAATCCAGACTAACAGGCTCCCCATTTGATACTAAATATAGATATCCACTTCTCTTGGTCATATGCTTAAGACATCAATACTAAGACCTTAACTGACTTATGCGTCCTTCGAAAATCCCTTTACTGTTTTGATGATAATATCATGTTCCCGTTTATCTTTTAGAAGTGTTACCCCAAGTTCAAAGAACATACCAAAGTAAAGATCTACATACAGCTGATGATGAGATATCAAACTAATTCACACACACAAAAAGACCTTTTCATCACAGGTCTTTGGGTAAATTCCTTTCTGGGGAGCCTTTCATGCCAATTAGAATAGCCATCACCCCCATTTCCCTAATAGTAGTTAGAGATTCTTCTCATGAAGAGAAATTGATACAGGTTAAGAACAAGATAGATTTCTTTCTCTAATAAGTAGTTAGTTGGAGATTGGCCCACAGAAATATAGATGACATCTTGTGTGCCCTGACAAGGCTAGAACCTGCATCAAATCCAATTTCATCCAAGGTAGATACATCTTTTTTTTTTTGTTTGTTTTTTGTTTTTCAAGGTAGGGTCTCGCTCTAGTCCAGGCTGACCTGGAATTCATTCTGTAGTCTCAGGGTGGCCTTGAACTCACGGCAATCCTCCTACCTCTGCCTCCCGAGTGCTGGGATTAAAGGTGTGCGCCACCACGCCCGGCTAGGTAGATACATCTTTGATGTATCCACTTCAGTGACAACTTCCTGCTTCTTTCTCACATCTTTTCCAGGATTAACCCATCTGTGGATTGGACCCTTGAGTTTACCAACCATTATATATTTGATCCATATAAATGGGCCTAGGCCATGTCTGTGAGCTCTCTTGGCTCCTTTGTAAAAATGGTGAAAATGATCTGCTTGTTCACCACGGCAAAGGGAAAACAACGTCTCATTACTGGGAGTACATTTCTGACCCATCAAGACCATGCAAGCTCAGGAAACAAATTGTGACCCTAGTTTACCCAGAGGACTAAGCCTGCTGAGTTGCTCTAGAGGCTAATCTACACATGGCAAAAGTTTAAGGAATCAACTGCCCAACAGAACACACAAAGTGTTTTCTATGTCAACCATCTTATTGTAATGCATTGTTACCCCTTGTCTGTGTCTATTTCTGTGGTTCTTGCCATAATCTTCACCATAGATTTGACAGAGGCCAATGCAGCCAACTATACCCACAACGAAATGTATACCACTCCTTGACTTCCTCTAGACAGAATGTATAGCAATGAATGGGTTGCTCAAGAAATCAAAAAGGAAATAGTAAATGATAATGAAAACACAACCTACCAAATCTTATGGGACACAGAATGGGAGGATACAAAATTAACACACAAAAGTCAGTAGCCTTCCTGTATGCAAATGACAAACACACAGAAAAAGAAATCAGTGATGTTGTCCCATTTTTCAACAGCCACACACACCAAAAAAACCCTCAAATACAAGGACCCCACCCACCGACCCCAGCCCCAGGCCAGGTAAGGGAGCTCTGGCTTTGCTTCAGACTGGCCTGCACCACCCAGGACCCTGACCACCAACCCCCTGACCCCAGACCAGGTAAGGGAGCAAGGACTTTGTTTCCCACCAGCCTGTATGCCACAGTAACCAGTCCACCAACCCCAGGCCAGGCCAGGTAAGGGAGCTGCCTCTTGGCTTCCCGCCAGCCTGTGTGCCCTGGGACCCCACCCACTGTACCCGTGACCTCGGGCCATGTAAGGGAGCAACGACTTTGTTTCCCAGCGGCCTGTATGCCATGGACTCCATCCACCAACCCCCTGACCCCAGGCAAGGCCAGGTAAGGCAATTGCCTCTTGGCTTCCCACCAGCCTGCGCCCCTGGGACCCCACCCACTGACTCCCTGACCCCAGGCTAGGTAAGGGAGCTACTGCTTTGATTCCTACCAGAACACATGCCCTGGGACCACACCCATTAATCCCAATTTCTGGCAGGCCTGATCCTGCTGCTGAAGATTTGTGCACCCCCACACACACTGCCAGGCCCCAGAGGAACCCAGTGCTTGCCCCTACCTGCCAATCTGAGAGCCTGCTGCAACCTCACCAGTCCTCCCCACAAACTTATGCATGGTCCCTGCCCCTGCTGAGGGATAATGAAAATTCAATCTCTCATCTAGAAATTGGCAGGTCACAGTGCAAAAAGAACACACAAGCTGAACGACCAACACCAAGCTTGCCTAGCCCCACTTTGGAAATCCCCAATGAAAATATGAAAGAAAGAATATGGATGCAAGCCCAGGAGGAGATGATGACGTGCTTAGGACATCTCTGCATGGAGTCTATAACCAGGTTATTGATGGAAATAGAAGCAAAAAATTGATCTTTTTTTAAGTGGAAATGTGCAGTATCAGCTCAGAAGCTTCACCACCAGACTCAATACACTGGAGGAAAAACAGATGGACTTTGGTAGAACAGTAAATAAACTAAAGGCAAACCAGCAATCAGAGGAGCTCAGGAATCAGATGGCCAAACTAAATGAAGACATATTCAAATACAAGAATGATTCCCAGGAAGCATTAAATAAATCAAACTTTGAAATGAAAATGCAACTCAACAAAGAGATGGAGACAATACAAAAAGCTAACCTATGGACAGATCCAGTATGCATACAGAGAAAATACCCCAGTGGGTTGGGAACAGAGAGAAGGGACACTTGGACACCTTTACAAGATTTGCTCATACAATGTACATACTTATTCACAATAAAGATATTTTTAAAAAGCTCTACTGGAAAACCAAAATCAAATGGAGATATTCAAAACATCTCTAGAATCCCTCACTACCAGAGTTCATAACCTGGAAGATAGAACCTCAGACATGGAAGACAAAGCAGAAGAAAGAGATCAGGATAACAAAAACTTGGATAAGTTCAAAAAAAACATGCAAACAAAATATGAGGGAACTTTGGGACACCCTTAAGTGACCAAACCTCCAGATCAAGGGGATACCAGAGGGGGGAGAAATTCAGTCCAAAGGCATAAAGAACATAGTCAAAAATTATTGTAGGAAATTTCCCCATTCTTTCAAAAGAGAGTCCCATTCAGATTCAGGAAGCACACAGAACACCCAACAGGCAGGACCAAAGAAGAAACTCTCCAAGACACATCATAGTAAAAACCCTAAATACTAAAAGCAAAGAGATGATTCTAAAAGCAGCAAGAGAAAAACAAATAATCACATCTAAAGGCATACCCATCAGAGTAACATCAGATTTCTCCATGGAAACCATGAAAATGAGAAGGGCTTGGAATGGAGTGCTTCAAAGCCTAAACCACTAAGGCTTTCAACCCAAAGTAATGTACCCAGCGAAAGTATCCCTCATAATAGATGGAGAAAGGAAAACATTTAATGATAAAAGCCAGCTCTACAAATATATGGACACAAAACCAAGCCTACAGAGAATACTCCATGAACTATTCCACACAGAAAAGTCAAATAACCAACCCCAAGAGCCTTCTAGAGGTCACCCACGATAACCAGGCTTAGAGGATCGAAACAACACCAGAGGCATCAAATCCCACAAACACTTTACTATGACAGGGATTAAATCTAACCTCACAATTATAACTTTGAATATTAACGGTTTTAACTCTCCTATAAAAAGACACAGGCTAGCAGGCTGAACCAGAAAAGCAGACCTTTCCATTTGTTGCTTTCAAGAAACTCACCTAACCTCTAAAGACAGAAACCTGCTCAGAATAAATGGATGGAAGCCGACCCTACCTTGAAAAACCAAAAAAAAAAAAAAAAAAAAAAAAAAAAAAAAGAAAAAAAAAAAAAAAAAAAAAAAAAAAAAAAAAAAAAAAGCAAGTGTGGCTACATTAATAGCCAACAAATAGACTTTAAACCAAAAGAAATCAAAAAAGACAATGAAGGACACTTCTTACTCATCAAGGGAACAATTCCACAAGATAATATCACTATCATAAATATGTATGCACCAAATACAGGTGCACCACATTTCATAAAGCAAACCTTATGAGAAATCAAAACAACAATAACACACCACTATCATCTCTAGACAGGTCATCCAAACAGAGGATCAGCAGGGAAATAATTCTCCCTAAATTATTTATTTTTATTAATAAATTTATTAACTTATTATTTATTTTATATAAATATCTGTTGGGTCACATTTAACCCAACAGACATCTACAGAACAGTCCATCCCAACTCTACTAATTATACATTCTTCTCAGCATCCCATGAAACCGTCTCCAAAATAGACCCCATAGGAGGCCATAAACATGCCTCGCTAAATTCAATAAAATTGATGTAGCCCCCTGCATGATTTCAGACCACAGTGCACTAAAGCTGGAAATACACAATGGGGGAAAAAAACAACAGAAAATACACCAACTATTGGTGCTCTGTAGACACCCTGATTGGTCAGGTATGAACCAACCACATGTCTTCCTGCCACCTAGGGCAGCAAATACCCACTGAACAAATAATCCTCTCTCTCTCTTTTCCTCGCATGGCAGGCTAGCAGAAGGACCTCTGAAATTCCAGAGCTTGGGTAAGCCTCCCACCACAGCCATTAGGGAGGGGGTGTCGAGGTTCTTTCCCACATGAACCTTTCCTTCTCATGATGGGAGCCCTCTGATATCTTTCCTTCTTCTGCTTGTTTAACTGACCAGCAGAGATTTTGTTAAAACCTCTCCCATGTTTTCGCCCCACACTGGTAGCTGGAGAACTCTATAACTCCCTATGTTCCCTTAAATAAAGTCTCCCACTATACCTTAATATCTTGTTGTCTATGATTTTAATTCTTTAACTTTGTAGACAAGAATTCAGGTACTCCTTAAATTTTGGGGCGCATTGGAATTTTTGCTGTACATTGTCGAAATTCTAATCGTCAGCACACCCTGATACACAATTGCTCTCTGGTTGGCTAAGAGATCCGCTCAGTGGCAAGGAACCCTTAGCTAGAACTGGGATCCAAGACAAATTCCTATGGAGATCAAGAATCTGGACTCCAAGGGGAAGTTCCTCCTAACCGTGGGCCTAAAGAGAGGCTACACCCATTATAATCTTGCCACATTAACAATGCTTGTCCCATTTAACCTAGGCTGATCTCACTCTCCGTTGAAGAATCTGTATTTTTCAGAGGGCAGTGAGAACCATGGACACCCCAATTCTACCAATAAGACCAGAAATGATGAGTGACTCCCAGATAAGAGATGAAAGACCTCTAACATATCATCTAATGCCCAGGTGAAACCACAGAGGAAGTCACCAGATGAGCAAGAGTGCTGCTTCCACAGCGAGCCAACAACCTGTGCAAGGGTGATGGAGACAGACTCTGAAGATACTCAAAACAGTCCAAAGTAGAAACCCAGAGACTCGTAAGAGCTCAACAGTAAAGCAGACTTAAAAAATCACCCACCATCACTATGGGAGCGAGTGACTGGGAGACTACTAAAAATAGAATCTAGGTAATCCAGAATTGTGTATATTGTTAACCTACACTGATCTCACTCTCC
>PVHP010028283.1:0-23180 GCA_004024765.1 Zapus hudsonius | reverse complement strand
TTTAATATTTATTGTCCATAATGAGTTACATTATTTAGTGGGCAAACCATGCGTTGTTATCCCGACTTCCCCAATCCCCCCCCTCCCCATCCCTGATCAGTTGTATATCCTCCTCCGTGGGCTGTCTGTATTAGTCCTTGTGGCAAGGGATCCTGTATATCTTAGTACTCATCCCGGTCTTCCTGGCCCAAGTCAGTTGTTACTGATGGGTGCTATGCCTCTTTTCTTCTTTTGCCCAGATGCCCGTGACATTCTCTGGTGCCAACTTTTTTCCTGGGTCTCCTTGATGCCAGCTTGGGTGTATCTGTGCTTCTGCCATTCATTTTGCCTCATGGAGTGACAGGCTACTGGGTCCCAGGATCCTTCTGCCTGCATCCAGCCTCGTGGACTGACCAGCTACCTGGTCCTAGGGCCCTTCTGCCTGCATCCAGCCTCGTGGACGGACCAGCTACCTGGTCCTAGGACCCTTCTGCCTGCATCCAGCCTCGTGGACTGACCAGCTAACTGGTCCTAGGTCCCTTCTGCCTGCATCCAGCCTCCTGGACTGACCAGCTACCTGGTCCTAGGTCCCTTCTGCCTGCATCCAGCCTCATGGACTGAACGGATGCCAGATTCGTCAACTTCCCAGTCTGTGGACACCTGTTGGACTGTCAATAAATCCCCCTTATTACATATTCCCTCTATGGATTCTGTGCCTCTAGAGAACCCTGACTAATACACCACCCCAGGCAATGGTCAAGGACTAGCAGAAATGGAAAAGAAGAAAGTGGGCCTGGAAACATTGTCTGAACTGGAGGAGGGAGCTAGCAAGGGCAGCTGTGTTTTTAAAGAGCCGTGGTCATTTGCTTTGAGGTTTGTTCTGACAGATTAGACAGCCTTCTAGAAATGCAAACCAAATGAACCACGGGCCAGGTAGTGCTGTCCTGGGGGACGGGGATTTTATTATTATCATTATTATTGTGGTGTGTGTTCCTGTGTGTATGTGCATGCATGTGTCACTGCAGCCATGCGCATGTGGAGGTCTGAGGACAACTTTCGGGTTGGTCTTCACCAGTCCACCTCCTTTGAGGCAGGGTTTCTCGCTCTGGATTCTTATTCTGCTGCTCTTGGCTGAGCTTGCCACCAGCTTCCAGGAAATTCTGCAGTCTCGGCCTCCCACCTCGGCCTCAGCATTAGCATGCCCCAGCATGCAGAACTCAATACTCCAGCTTGAGCACCCAAGGGGGGCCAGGGATTGAAGTCGCCTGAGGGGGTTTCACATGATGCTGGGAGCAGAGTCAGGCCCTGTGAGCAAGCATGAGTTTCTCCTTAGGTTCTCCACCTTTGGCATCTGGCACACCATACCCCAGCCCCAGCATCATTGTGAACAGTCATACCACAGCCTTGACCTGGGCCACAGCCACAACATCCTGGAAAGCAAGAATCTTGAGTCAACTATTCCTGATTTGACCAAAATGTATATGTGTGTGTGTATTAGTAGAATATCTAAATTGAACTAATTTGAATGAGGATATGGGTTTCTCATAGTTATCATTGAGGGTGCAAATACTTAAAATCAATTCTCCTTGCAGAAGTACATGAACTCACAACCTTTAATTATGTTCGATATTTAACTATAATCACTGTGCTAGTTGCGCATGTCTGGCTAAAATTCTGTGTCCTTGGACCAACTTCCCCTGCCGCTCCCTGGTAACCACCAAGCTGACTTTCAGCCTGTTTCAGATTCCACACATGATCAGAACACGGGGATACCAGGAGGCATGGAAGCAGTCTGGGTGAGGTCAAAGTCACATACTGAGAACAAGACAGGAAAGGGTCCTTTGGGGGACTTCAGCTCCTACTGAAGGGAGCCAGATCAAGAGAGAGAAGCAAGTTTCATTGATTCTTTAGGGAGCCGGGCTGAAGTTGGACACCCATGTAAAAGCCAGGTGTGGTGGCATGTGCCTGTAATCCCAACACTAGGAAGGCAGAGACAGGAGTGTCCTTGGTGTTGGCTGGCTAGTTTCTAGCCAAATGGATGCAGCAAGAGACCCTGTCTCCAAAACTAAGGTGGTGTGCAATGGAGGGAGACACCCAGCATTGACCTCTAGCCTCCACACACACACATGTGCATACATACTAGTGCATGCACACATACAAACATGTACGTCCACCACACATGCATGCATATAGAAAAAAATAGGTTTGCAGAGTTATGTTCAACCAAGATGACAGTATGCCTTCATTGTTTCTATGAAACATTCCAGCTCCAGAGAGAAAGCAGATGCTGAGTAGCTTCCCACATTAGGGAAGCATTGTTTACACCAGACCTCAGCCAGAAAGCCTGGCATGGGTGACACAGAGCCTGAACTCCAAGTGAAGCATCCAGGGATAGCTTACATTGCCAGCATGCAACTCCAGCCCTTAAAGACAAGAACTGAGGACCCACCCACACCGCACAGACCCTGATGAGGAAGAGCCTCCTCCCCTGGCAGGACTCTAGTGAGCTACCCCTGTTGGCACCCTCCTGAGGAGCCTCCAATAAGCCCACTGGCCCTGACAGGGTGTCTTGAGCCACTCCATAGGGACACTAGGATCTTCCCCAGAGGGTTTGCACAGGGCACTCACTACGTGTGAGGCCAACATGAGAGCTGAGTGCCCTGTGCTGTTAATTAAAACCTGAAAATGGAACTCAGGGACTTAATTAACAATCTGAGTGCAAAGAATAGAGGTTATGTGGATTGTTTTAACACATCCATAATCTTTCATTAACAGCTAGAAAGTTAGATTGCTATACATAATTGATGGAAAAATAATAAATCAGAAAAGACTTTGCCGAAAGCCACTATCTCCCTGGCTGTTGAGTCAGTAAGCAGCTTGGTGAATCATCCCCTGTCACCTGTCCCATCTCCTTGAGGGAGGCCATGTGAGCTGGAGACACCTTGGGGAACCATAGGCACAGCACAGGATCAGGGGCCCCAGAAGGTAGGGGCTGCAGAGATCTGCCAACCTCTGCAAGCAGGCTTTGCAAATGACAAGAAATTGATGGGATTTTCACATCTTCAAAGCCCCCTCCTCTAGAATCTCACCCACCCGGGTGGATGGGGCAGGCACTGGAGGGCGTCACAGAGAGTGGGGATAGAATGACCCTTCTACATGTTTAGACACCCTGTCCCCTTCTGCAGAAGAGAGAACAGTTCAGCAGGGCCTTATCTCTCACACCTGGGAGACAATTCTCCATGGGTCTCATGTTTCTGCAGCTCTTGGGCAGAGGAGCCCACTGTTTCTGTGCCAGGCTATCTTTTTTTTTTTTTTTTACCACGCCCGGCTCTTGTTTTGTTTTGTTTTTTTAATGTTCAGTGCATTCTTTTTTTTAAATATATATTTATTGTCCATAATGAGTTACATTATTTAGTGGGCAAGCCATGCGTTGTTATCCCAAATTCCCCAATCCCCCCCCTCCCCAGGCTATCTTTTCAAAGACACATCAGTGGCCAACAGCCATGGGAGGCAGACAGATTACCTGCTGCAAGGTGCAGGGACATTTGTTTCTTTGCCATCCAATGTGAGAAGCCAGGTACTTTAGCTTGAAGTCCATTCAACAAGTGTAAGACACAGACCCCCACCCTGTATGCAGCCCCACCCTCACCACTCCGCATCACAGCTGTGGGGTACTGGAGTCAAAGAGGAGCCCAAGTGACTGATGCACACTGTGTCCACAGTGCAGCCAGGAATAAGCCCTGCCTGGGCCCAGGGTGGTGAGCATCTTCTGCCAGCATCTATAAAGGGTGTGGCACGCTGGCTGGTGACACTATCCCAGTTGGCAGTGCTCGGCCTAGGTTCCACAGTCAGGAAATCAGTGGCAGGCTGGGATTCCATCACTGCCAACTCCCCGACTCTGATGTTTGTCTGGGTGGGCCCAGGTGAACACCTGCATCGGACAGAACTTCTTTGTGCATCTGTCTTTATGTGGGTCCCGAGGAATTGAACCCAGGGCCTTAGGCTTTGGAGACAAGTGCCTTAACCGCTGAGTCTTGCCTCTAGACCTCAGACAGAACTTCATTGGGTCGGTGAGTGTGGACGTTTAAAGCACAATCTCTTAGGCTTCAGTGCTGAGCTATAGAATCACATATTGACTGTGGGACCTGTGGACTATGCACCCCTGAAGTGCCTTCTCCACTCAGAAGTGTCCCCAGGGGCTGGGGAAATGGCTCAGTAGTTAAAAGTGCTTGCTTGCAAAGCCTGCCAGCCTGGGAATGCACCTAAAGCCAGATGCAAAAAAAAGTGTCAAAAGCATCTGGTGTTTGTTTGCAGTAGCAAGAGAACTTGCTTGGTACATCCATACACACATGCACACATGTACACACACATGCAAATAAATAACAATATCTAGAAAAAAAAGACGTGTTCCCCAACTCTGAAAGCCCCACCCCCATCACACTGCCCCATCCTCCTGCATGCACAAGCCTTGGATCCAGGGCCTGAACCCTGGCTTTTGGTCTGTTCCAGTCCTGCAGCAGAAATGGAATCCATCCTCTTCTTAGACAGCAGAGACTGTGTTGTGACAGTGAGGCACTGGACAGGCAAAAAGAGCCAGGAAGCCAGTTGTGGTGACCATGAGTTCAAGGCCATCCTGAGACTACATAGTGTCTTCCATGTCAGCCTGGGCTAGAGCTAGACCCTACCTCTAGGGAAAAGATGGAAGAGGAAGGGCCAGGAAACCATGGAGGACCAGGAGCCTCACACCTCACACCTCTCAATGTGAGAGTGGTTTCAGAGCCCAGACTAGGAGGGAACGGGCTGCGTGTGAATCCACAACTCCTCAGCCCTTCCTGGAAGCAGGGACTTGTCTGTGTTGTTTGCTGTGGATCCCCAGTGCCCACAAGAGCAGCCAGGAAATCCAAGGGACTCAAAACTGACCAGAACAGGGGAAGAAGGTAGCAGGGAGGGAGGGAGAAAAGGCAGGTGGAGAAGGATGAACAGATTTTAAGGGAGGGAGGAGTGAAGGCAGAGAGAAGGAGAGGAGGGACAGAATAAGAGAGGGAGGGAGGGAAGCAGGCAGTGAAGAAGGAAGGAAAAAAGGAAGGAGGGGAGGAAGGCAGGGAGAGAGGAAGAATGTAAAGGGAATGAAAAGAGGAAAGAAGAAAGGAAGGGGAATCAGGGAGAGAAAAAGAAAGGGAAGGAAGGAAGAGAAGAAAGGAGGAAGGGAAAGAAGGGAAGAAGAGAGAAAGGTCAGGAAAGGAAGAAGGAAGGAAAGAGGGAAGGGAAGGAAAGGGCAAAGGAAGAAACAGGGAGGGAAGAAAGAAGTGGGGGAGGGAGGAAAACGGAGAAAGGGGTGGGAGTAATCAGCAAGGTGATCGTCATGGGAACCCCAGAGTGCAGGAGATCCAAACAAGTAGAAATGTGTGTCATGTCACCCGCTCACTCATCTTCCACCCCTGCTCGCCCTGATGCTGACTGAAGCCTCTGTGCCCAGCACTGTCCAACTACCCTGTAGCCAAAGCCCCAAGTAAGAGAGTGTTGAATGAGCATCCTGTGTGCTAACATCACCCTGCTGTCACAGGCAAAGGCAGGTGCACGTGCCAGGCAGTGGGGGGAGGAGATGGCCACCAGACCAGGACCATTGGTGTCACTGCAGAGAAAGGGCATACTTGCAAAAAGTGACCAGCACCTGGAGTGTCTAAGAGCACTCAGTGGATGAAGCAGGCTGGAAGGACACAGAAGTCTTGCCCAAAAAGACTCCCCTCTCTGACTGGATTTGAGGCCCACTCCATACGAGGGAATTTATACCTGGTACTGAAAACCAGGTCAAAAGCCCATGGCTGTCAAGAATATAGCTTTTGGAGAAGAGCCCACTATTATTTTGTTAAACAGTATTGTCAAACTGCCTCCTAAACATTTATCTTTTAAAAACATTTTATTTGTTACCATGTGTTGGGGGAGGAAGAGATGCCAGGGTCTCTTGCTGTTGGGAATGAACACCACACACTTGTGCTACTTACTCTCGCATCCAGCTTATGTGGACAATGGGGAATTGAACCTGGGACAGCCGGCTTTGCAAGCAAGTGCCTTTAATCCCTGATCCATGTGCCCGGCACCTAAATATTTATCTTTATATCCACGGATTAGTTCTGCTCTCAGCCTCAGTCACAATACCTTTTTTGGGGGGTGGGGGTGGAGGCAGTGGGAGGCAGTTAATGCAGAAACTCATAACTGGTCAAAGTGCTGGAAATAAGTGACCAATGGGTGTTCTGTCCTGTTGCCGCCAGGGCTCAGAGAACATTGAAGAAGATGGGGCAGAGAGGATGTGAGAGCTGAAGGATGGGGCGGAGTGCTGTGGAGATCAGACACAGCATTGCATTATGAGCTATAGAAGCTGTGCTTACCTATATACAATGGGTGTAGTCAACATTCTGTTATAGACAGGGGAGGAACATGGAAGGCCAGTGAGCTAATGACAGTAAATGATTGCTGGGGAAGAGGAGGTTATTCTCTACCCTGGCATGGCCACTGAGAAGTGGTGGGAAGAAAGGGAATGGTGGGACTGGGAAACAGGGGAGGGCAATGTGGGATATGTGTGTGTGTCAAGAACAAATAAATAAAATTTTTTTCAAGAAGAGAGCAGGAAGTTAGCACCACCCTCCTGACTCCAATTCACAAGCTCTTTCCACATGGCTGACAGTAGGGAGGTAGTCCTTCCCACACACAGGGCACCCCCCCAAGACCTTTGGATGCCTCTGTCCACAGCATCCATCACCCCCCCCATGCAGGAAAGGCTCTGGCTTTTGGCCAGTGAGGGCAGAGTTGGGTGTGCCATTAAGCTGTAGGCACTGTGTCTGGCCAGCAGCTCAGCCCAAATGGAACCCCCTAAGCTGTTCTGTCATCATTGAAGGTTACCATGTCCAACCCCCACCTCTACCTACATGTATGGCACAGGGGCTGGAGAATTAAAGGCAGAATAAAGTTTCTGAGCAAAGCATGCATAACCTTCTCCAGATAGACATGAGGTGAAACCCTGATCCCTGATGGTCAGGTGCCCACCTCTTCTTGCCCAGCATCCTTGCAAGTGTCCCATGCTGTCCATGGCACAGAAGGTGCCAACTCTGTGTCCCCCAAGCTGAGACCAGTCTGCTGAAAGAATGGTTGTATGTCAAGGGGTCACGTTTGTGCCAGGATGCTTTCTTTTGGGTTTGTCTGGGTGCTTAGAAAGAGCAGGGTACTGTATTTTTAAAACTTTCAGACTTAACAGCAATCGTCCTCGTGAAAGGGTGTCAGGCAATGGCCAGTTCTGCCCCCTTCTTGTCCTCCAATCCAGGACTGAGGGAGTCTCTTCAGTTCTCATCTGCTCCGTCAGATGAGCCCCGCACTGGTGACCCTGTTCTGAGCTCATACCCTGCAGCCGTCATCAGATGTGTGTGCTTCAAGGCAGGGCAGGGGAGCTGCAGGCCACAGAGGACTTCTACTCCCAGCCAAAGAGGACTTGCTTTATCTGCAGCCATGTCCTCTGGAGGCACTTGGTTCCCAGGTAAGCCAGGTATAAGCAGGGGAAACCTCATCTGTTGAGGCCCAAGTGCCCTTTCTTCTGCCTGTGGGGCATCCTGTGCCCTGCCTGAGATCTCTGCAAGTTCCTGAGTTTTCATTCATTGGATGCCTATCTGCTGTACATAGCCTGATGTCCTCAAAGCTGTTTTCATCCCATGAGGGACTTTCTCTCCTAATTGTGGCCTAAACTTACGTTTGCAACTGCTTTGCTCTGGCCAGAACCATGCTGAACAGAGACTCGTCCTCGTCACCCGTGTTTCCAGGACACAGTAAGCACACAGCAAGGTGGTGACTGAAGAGAGGAGCAAATCTCCCTCCTGTGGTCATGCAAACTCCCTTCAGATCAAACAAAGGGAGATTCACAAGAGACTCCTCTGAAACTTGCAAACTGACTTTAAATAAATGCTTGATAATTTAAAGCCACAATTCCAGGCATTTAAGGATAGACTAAGACAGACACTCCAAACACTGAGGATGGGATGCAAATGGGCAAAACCATCTGGAACCAATCTGTCACTTTGTATCTGTCAGCCAGACTAGGCCAGGTTACCACAGAAACAACAACAAAAAAGCATACCAGCTCATATTTGAGTTCTGATGCGTTTTTAGCTACTCATCAGGAGCTGTCCAGGCACTGCACTCGGGGATCCAGGCATCACTGTGCTCCTCACTCTTGGACCTGAGTTGAGGAAACAGAAAGCACCAGAATGTTGTTGGCCAAGGTAGAAGGAAGGTGGCCAAGGAGGAGGAAGAGGAATGTGAGAACACCAGATGTGAGTCCTTAATATCCGCCCAGTGAAGGCACACAGCACTTCTGCTCATGTTCCACTGGCCAAAGCTCACACTACTGCCTGCTTTGACTTCTAGCACTGCCACGTGATAAAAGATGGATGGAGAGAGAGAGAGAGAGAATAGGGGAAAAGGGAAGGAGAGTAATAGGATCAGTAAATGGATATATGTTCCCTAAGGCATGGATTTTTGTCTGTTTCTTTATGTCAATGGTTTTATCTGTTTTTTAATATCACTTGGCATAGTAGAATGGATGGAGGCATAGTGAATGGATAGATGAAGATAGATGAATTGTGGGTGGATGGAAAATGGATGGTTGAATGAATGGATGGATGGATAGTTAGATAGTTATATGGATAGTTAGATGTGTATGAGTGAGGAGTGGATGGATGGTCGGATTAATAAGTGGATAGTAGATGGATAGATGAGGGTGGATGGATGGATGGAGGGTGGATTGATAGACTGATGGGATGAGGCTGGGTTGGTGGATGATGATTAGAAGTGGATAGGGGATGGCTGGCTGGCTGGATGGATGGATGGATAGAGTATTTGGGTATGTGGGTATATGCTGGGTGAGTGGATGGGAGGACTGGAGGACAGGTGGAGACAGAAGAGAGAACAATAACATAAACAAGGGTTTCTTGCTAGAATTGTGAGCTCAGAGAAACTAAACATGAAAAAATTTAGCCTAAATTATAGACCACATATATACTTATTATCCTTTATCTTGAATCACTTAAATCACAATTTTCAATGGACTTTAGAACCTTACAGCCATTGAGTGCCCGTTTTGTGGCTGGCACCAGATGAGTGCTGAATAAATATTTATTGACTAAAAAAATAGCAAAGGTGAAAGCAAGAATATGCACAAACTCATAAATAGGGGAAAATTAGTTCATGTGGTCCTGCTGGTATATATCTGCACATGCACTTGCATCTGTGTGTGCCTATGCGTGCACACATGTGTTCTGCGCATGTGTGTGCTGGTGTGCTTATTGTTACGTTTGCATATGAACCTGTGTGCCCAGGTGCAGGCATGTATATGCAGGTGAGTGTGCATGTGTGTAGGTAGTGCAGCACATTGAAGGCACACTGTGGCATGGTTTGGGCTCCATCCATCTGACTCCAGGTGGGGCTGGTGACTTCCTTGGAAAGAGATGCAGGGCTGGATTCCCACAGGGTCACCATACCATAGTGGTTTCAATCTGCCTCCCCTTGAGTCTCACAGGGTCTGGCTACAAATTCACCCTTCTTGCCTCATTCTGATCTCTCTTGGGCAGGGCCAGAGACAAGGGCATCCATCCGACAAGACTCTCCAGGTGATTCGGGTGTTTCAGACTCAGGGCTAAAGGCCCCTGTCCCACTAGGCTCCCAAATGCCCACAGCCCTACCTTGCTCATGTGTTGACTCGAGTTTCCTGGATGACTCACCTACTGTTCAAGTGCTGTGTGAGCTCCCAAGCCATATATGGGACTGTGCTCAGCCACCAGCCAGCTAGAAGGAGCTCACACCATGCACACACAGGCACAGCCCTCCATTCCCAGGGCAATGAGAACATTAAGTGACTTTGCATGGGCTCAGGGAGAAGCTCCTGCCCTCCTCACTTATTTCTTGATAATCCTCCTGCCCCGTTCTCCAAAAGAATCTATGCAGGCTTGGCTAGGTGCCCAAGACAGGACTTGATGGCTGCTCTGAGCTACGTGAGGCATGCTGAAGTCATAGAGGATCAGCTGGAGTATAGCAGGGATCCTGGAAGAAGTGCTTCTTGGTTTCAGCCAAGTGAGCTGCTCAACACACAGCAAATCTTGTCCTTAGTAAGTCCCATAGCAGCGCAGAGTCCAGTGCTTCACTCGCCTTTGGCACAGAGGGGACTTCTGCTTCCAGACCCTGGGAGCACTCTGATGGGGTTCCCTGGTCTCAATCTCTTTAGCCTTCCATCAGGCAGCTAGTGTGGTCCTGTAGACCAATGTCTGCCTGAGCCACCATCCAATGCTTCAGGCTCTGTGGTCTCAGCAGTGAACAGACACAGTCTCCAAACTCAGAACCACAATGGAGAGGAACACATTGCTGCCTATAGCCCCAGACCACAGCCTCAGAGGCCATCGCCAGACAAGTGGCAGCTGGGGACATACTCAGCTCAGCTCACCACATGACCTACAAATGGGTCTCCTTTGGTTAGGCAAGAACTGAGGTTCCAGGACCCCATAAAGGAGCTTGGGGGCTACTTCCCCTTGCCAAATCCATTTTTGAAGGGGCTTTTCAGAGCTGATGACTGCCCCCTCGCCCAGGTGAGCCCCTGTCAGCAGCAGAGAGGCAGAGGGGCTCGTGGTATGGACCACGTGGAGGACCGTTCTTCCACTAAACCCAAATGCTCAGGGCACATATCAGAATACGAGGTCACTGTCCTTAGTGAGGTGCTCTCAGTCAGCAAGCTGACTTCACACTGTGGACGCAAGATCATGTGGCCAGCATCCCCTGCCATGCCCACACAGTTCCCAGGACTGGGCATTGCTTTTGACTGCCCACCTCCAGTGGTAAGACTTTGGTGGTCTGAGGAGGCTCCTACCCAGGGCCTGCAATGACCAAGGACACCAAATCCCAAATGACACCAAATCCCACAAGGCTAGTCCCATCTTTCATGGAAACCATGGCAGGAGAGAAGCTCTGCCATTTGCCCTGAGGCATCTGGGTCCACTCCACCCAGTGAGGGGCATATGGAAACAGGCCTGCCCAGGAAAGAATTAGAGCTGGGGCCTGACAAAGTCCGATGTACCCAAGCCAGCCCTGTGCAAAGCCAGGCTAACCTGGGCCCATGGCGTTTTGTTCTGTGCATATTGCTCTGTGCCTATGTGACTTTGTTCTTTTCTCTTTTTTTCTAAATTATTGTTTTTAAATTATATATTTTTGTGTGCACGAGAGAGAGAGAGAGAGAGAGAGAGAGAGAGAGTGTGTGTGTGTGTGTGTGTGTGTGTGTGTTTGTACAAACTCTAAGGTCTCTTGCTTCAAGTGAAGAGAACACCAGACATTTGTGCCACTTTGGGGGTCTAGCTTTCATGGGTGGTTTGGAATTGAACCTGAGCCAGCAGGCTTTGCAGGCAAGTGGCTTTAACCACTGAGCAATTGTCCTAACCCCTATTTTATTTTTGCTTTCTTTCCTTCTCCTTTCTTTTCTCCCTCCTTTCCTCTCTTCTTCTTTTCTCTTCCTTCCTCCTCTCACTTTCTTTCTTCCTTCTTTTATTTTTCTTCCCTTTTACCCTTTTAAAACCCTTTTTCTTCTTTTCTCCTTTCTTTCCTCTTGCTTTGTCTCTCCCACTCTTTCTTCCTTTCTCTCCCTTTCTCTTGCTTTCTTTCTTCTCTCCTTCACTCCCTTCTTTCCTTCCTTTCTCTGTCAGCCTTTCTGATATTAATTTTGTTAAAACTACTCTGACCCCTTCAAAGGAAAGCATTTCCCACCCCATCCCCACAGGAAACAGCAGCCCACTAACCCATTGGCTGAGGCTGACCTCTTGGAGCTCAGGACGTCAGCTCTGCTCCAGCTCAGCCTCTACAGACCACAGGTGGGAACTAAGTTTAGAATGCTGTGTCCTGTGAGATTCAGGCCCAGGGACCAATATTCACTCATATCCCCCATGTTGCAGTCAGCTTTCTAGTTGCTGCGCAGAAAGAACCCGAGCAAAAGCGGCTTGTGGAGGAATGGGTTTATTTGGCTTACGGACTCGAGGGGAGACTCCATCCTGGCAGGGAAAACGATGGCATGAGCAGAGGGCTGGACATCACCTCTGCCACAGCACTGCAAACAGCGGCAGGAAGGTGTGCCAAATACTGGCAAGGGGAAGCTGGCTTATAACCCCATAAGCGCGCCCCCAACAACACAGCTTCATGGAGGTTGTAAAACCCAAACTGCCATCAGCTGAGGATCGATCTATCAGAACACATTCAATTGTTTGTGGGGGACACCTGGATCAAACCATGACACCCCAGCACAGAGAGAAAGAGAGAGAGGCATAAGCATGCACACATGAACACCTATGATGCTCTACAACTCAGGCAGCTCTGTCCCCCACCAGCATGCTTTCACCCTGTCATCCTAGCTGGACAGAGCTCCAAGGCCAGTCTGGGAGAACAAGGCATTTGCATTGGGAAGCTACACTAGCTCCCAACAATGACTTCAGTATTCCATGGGATGTTGTTCCCAGGCTGAGGAATCTGGGGAAGCGGGGAGACAAGGTCTCTGTAGCCCTTCCCTACCTTCCTCTCTGTCTCCTCCCACCCGACACCTCGGGGCACCTCCAGAGTAAGTCTGGGACCCCCAGAAAGGCTCACACGTGTTCATATATTCCAGGGAAGAAGTACAATCCTGTTCCTGTTGTCATAGCAACCCAACTTGGGCTCCAGCAAGGGCTTTAATTGGAAGTGCTTATTTGGCTGAAACTCCAGGAATAATCAACAGGAGATTAGAAACATTAAAACCCAGCAGGAACCAGGAAGCATCTTGGATGGGATGGTGACAGAAAGGACAGTCCCTCTGGAAACCGGCCACCATAATAGCAACCACCTTTATGTGTACCCAGTGATCCACACCACACCATGTCGAACCAAGCGACTCACCCGCACATGTGATTTCATTGACTACTTTGGGTCATTTCTCCCATTTTACAGAGCAGTTAAGGAACTGTTCCAAGGACACATAGGGCTGGAAGCATAACCACCTTGCTCAAGAGTTCTGTGCTGTGCCTGTCACTTCTCCCAAATAGCACTGGAACTGGTAGCCCCAAGGTAACTGAGCCACCAATGCCCACTGCCCAGGTGTCGAGGATTGGCCTTAAAGTCGCAACCCACGATGCCTGCACCCAGCTATGCCTGACTTCCTCCCTCAGACCCTGTCCCTGCAACGTTCTTGCTTCCCCTGCCTAGCCAGCACCTTCCACCCTCCAGCCTGCTGTGGACCCGGTGCCCCCTACTGGCATCAATAAGACACTACAACACTGAGACATGGATATTCCCAGACCCCAGAGGAAAGGGACAGGTCTAGGAGACCCTCTTGGAAAAGCCCCAGGAAAGCCCTGAAATGCCAGACTCAGGGCCAGTGTGGCCAGTCTCCAGCACTTTCACAAGTAGGTAAGAATCCAGGAGGAAATGTCCTGACTTCCCTTTCCTACTTGGCAGCATCAGGCAGGGAAGCCAGGTGGCACCCAGACCTCTGATGGACACTGGGACTCTGCCCCAGTCAACAAAGGGCTGACAAGGCCAGTTATCCTTCCCAGAGCTCAGTAGAGAGGCAAAAGCATGACTCAAGCCAGGGCCCCGGAGGATCTCACCCTTTGGAGGGCATTGATGTTCCATGTAGAACCTCAGGTGACAGCCCCTGGACCCTGCGCCCTGTATCTCAGTCCCAGAGTACCTGGACCTCTGCTACCGAGAGCAAACAGTGCTGAGCTATAGCAGGGGCATCTCCCAGCCAGCGTCACATGGAGTCATGGTGGGCAGCAAAAGGGATATTTTTACCCAAATGTTTATCCACTGAGCAATTTAAATTACTTTTTTAGGGCAACTGGCATTTACTCAGTGGCATCTTATTAAATTTTCTCCTTCTTGAAGTACTGAAATACGCAAGTCACTGTTATTCCAAATAAAAGGACTTACAATTCAAATAGCAAGGGCAACGGTGCACAACAGAGCCAACAATCCACCAAACAGAGCAGAGGGTCAATGAAGGTTCCAAGCTGGCCCAGGAGCCAAGGGGTGGGTACCTGTGTGCCCACCTGTGTCCCTGCACTGCATCCCAGAGCACAGCCAGAAAAAGCCAAGGACAAGAACACACTTACATCCATCCCCTTGTGGGACCTAGGTCTTCAAACATCAAGTGTCCTCTGACAAGATGAGTGTCATTGTTGGCTCAAGCAGGACACAAGGGTCCTCAGAAGTGTCTCAATGACTGGGAGTCAGAGAGGCCCTCAGGGCAAGCTGAGGGCTCCAGGCTGCTAGAGAAACTGTAGCAGTTACCTCCACCTTCTTGTTGCTGGGACAAAACACCTGTGAAGGAGCAGCTTAGAGAAGGAGAGAATTTATTTCTGGCTTACAGTTTCAAGGGGAAGTTTCATCATGGCTGGGAAAGCACAGCAGAGCAGACAGCAACCACGTGTCACATCTTATCATCAGCATGAAGGAAGGAGAGAGAGTGAGTTATGAACACACAGTGGGCCTGGACTAATAAACCTCAAGTTCTGCCTCCAGTGACACACTGCCTTCAGCAAGGCTCTACCTCCCAAAGGCTCCACCAGCTGGAGATTAAGCATGAGACCTAACCACAAACACAAGAGGCCCTGGAGGTCATTTTACATTCAAACCACCGCAAAAGCCTTCACTCCTCTCTCAGGGAAGTGTGTTGACCACGCTGACAGCTACTGGTCCCTGAGAGTCTCTGAGGATCCCATGCAGACAGGCCTGGCTCACGGTGCCATCTCCTATAACTGACCCCAAAGGTCAAGAGAGGCAGGCAGTGTCTGCAGGATTCCAGGGAAGAGCAAGAGGTCACAGGCCTTGGAGTCATAGTACTCTCCCACTGGGGAGAGCTCCTGGGTGAAGGCAGGCAAGGATCCTCCCAAGAGTCCACCAGGGCTAAGAATCTGAAACCAGAGGGCAGTCTGACTCTCTGGGTTTCACTTGACGTCACAGTGTATGGGGGACCTTAAGGCACCTGTCACTGAGTGTTGAGATGATCTCCAGCCCTGATCCACAGCTCTATCCAGTGACCACAGGGAGGAACCTGGGCCAGTCCTGGCTCAGAGGTAATGTTCATTTTCAATGGGACTTCCCCACTCTGACTCCATCGATGCCCCAACCCTAACAACCATGCTCCAGCATCAACAGAGACCAGAGATGGTCATAATTGTTACTGAGTAGCACGGCCACCGAGTCACTCTGCTGGGCTGGGGTGGAAGAGGTAGCATGAACCACCTTAGCAATGGGAAAACCAAAGGCACGAGGAATCCAATGTGCATGGCATCCCACCCTCAAGAACAGCTATATCAGGATGTAGAAGACCCCCAGGCCCATGACCAGGCTCTGTGAGGAGGGAAGAAAAGACCCCAAGGAGGGAAGCACTGTCCTGAATAACAGGACCCAGGAATCTGTCCCTCCCATGGTGGCCTGGCCTGCCCCTAGGAGTTGATTCCAGCCAGGCCTCAGGGAGTACCACACCAGCCTTTGACATCAGAAGCCCAAAAGTGTTAGCCAAGTAGAGCCCGGCATAGCTTTCCTGTGGGTACAACCTCACCACCCAGTCAAGCTCCTCTAGGTGCAGCATCTGGGCAGTTAACAAGGCTTAATGAGTACTCATTGAGGGACTGCTGTATGCCAGGCAGATGTGTCAGGAGGAGCAATGGGCAGCACAGGCTAGATCTGT
This sequence comes from Zapus hudsonius, assembly GCA_004024765.1. Taxonomy (NCBI): domain Eukaryota; kingdom Metazoa; phylum Chordata; class Mammalia; order Rodentia; family Dipodidae; genus Zapus; species Zapus hudsonius. The sequence goes on along the minus strand of PVHP010028283.1, from coordinate 7,465 downwards.
GATCTCCTGGTACTCACAGTTGTCAGCAATCAATCCCGTAAGTGATCACTGGTCACTCTTCTGTACGTGACAGATGGTAAGAGAGACAGGAACAGAGACACAGAGACATGGGGATGTATACACAGAGACCAGATAGGAAGAAGGGGATATAAACAAAGAAATATAGAGACACTAAAAGAAAGAAAGAAAAAGATAGGAAGAGACGAAAAGACAGACAGTGAGAAGGAAGAAAGAGAGACTCAGAGGGAAAGGGCCCATTTTGGGGTGAGCATAGGAGGGTCCCTGCAATCCTACAGGGATAGCACCAAAGGCTTCCCTCCACCCCCCACTCCACCCCCAGCCAGCTGCTAAGGCTTGGTCCTCACAGCAAGCCCTTCACTTTCTGGGGTGTGGCTGCCCTCACATGTCCAGGTTAAAATTTCTCTTCAGCCAAAAGCCCTGAATTGATAACTCACTGCATTCTAGATTCTTCCCTCAGCCTCACTCTGTACCTGAAGAATCCTCCTATACCACCATGCCCAAGCAACAGCCTTTTCCAGCCCCGTAGGGATGACCCTGGGAAGCAGAGGTGACGGACAGGGCCAAGGTTAGCAGATGTCCCAGCAGCTCAGGCGCCCTCCTCCAGGCTGCTGAGCAATGTTGGAGAAACAGCGCTAGGTGAGAAAGCTTCCAGTCCAGCCGTTTGCTCTCAGGGTCATGGAACTGTTTATCTGAATTACTCTCAATAAAAGCTGTCACGCAGATCTGAGAATGGCAACAAATTTCAGTTATTAAGAGAGAAGGCTCTCAGCACTGAAGGAGTGTGAATATTTGCAAATTCCATGCAGATTCCACTTTCTTTAAGCTACTTAAAGAACCTTGGGTAGAAGAAGTATCCAATTAGAACAATTATTCTCTCCCCTCCATTCCAGGGACAAGAGCTCCCTCCTTTGTCACCTGCAAAGAAGCTCCCACTGTCATCTGATAGCCTTAGCTGGTGGCACCAAACCCAGCTGCTCACACCAAGCACTGGTAATGTGAGTCTCCTCAAAGGCACCCATCCCTTCTCCCAAGCAGGGAGAGCAGAGGTTGGGTACAAAGACTAGAAGGGACTTGACCCTTCCCACCCCCAGTGTGTTAGGAGACCAGCCACCTCAGTGTGGCCAGAAAGCTGGAGAGAGGGTAAATGTCTCTAGAATTCCAAAAAGCAAGGGCCCCGTGCCCCAGGATACAGGAAGCAGGCACAGATACCTAAGGCTATGGTCTGGATGGAAAAGACCCTCTTGGCCCAGAGGATGAATAAAGAGATCAGGGCTTGCTTCATAAGGAAACTGGCAGTTTCCTGAAAAGTCCTTCCTGTCCTGGGGACTCTAGATATGAATAGAGCCTCTCAAAGCAGCAGCCAGAAGTACCTGTCGGACACAAAGCCATGCTGTCTGCTGTACTCAGAACTCACAGTTGACATGTCCCAGAAGTAGCCAGAGGTAGCCTCTGCCTGGGAACCTGCAAGGTGCGCTGAGCAGGAAATCAGGAGGACCAGAAAGTCAAGCTAACAATCAGATGATGGGGTGGGGGGGAGTAATGCATGTATTGCCGTTTCCTCTCAGTTTCCTGTGCTTCTGGACCTTGAAGCAGCGGCTGTCTCTGCACCCATGCTTTAGAGAGACAGAAGGAATAGAATGGTTGTGGCAAGTTCACAGTGGTTCAGCTAGGAATCGCCTCACGTTCTCCAAAGTCCTAAGCCTGCTCCAAACCTGCCACAGTGGGTAGTGAGGACCTTGCCTCCTCCCAACAGCTCTGGTTGTGTCTGAAGAGTAGTTTGAGGGATGCATAAGAGATATTCTGAACTGAGAGACTTCTGGCCCTATCCTGTCATGCAGGAGGGTAGACTGAGGCCAGCAGGAGAAAGCAGGGCCCAAGTCAGCAGAGGCCCAGGACCTGAGCACACACCTTGAAGCAGGTGTAAGCCTGTAAAAAACTCTGCATTGAAGCCGGGCCTTTAGTCCCAGCACTCAGGAGGCAGAGGTAGGAGGATCGCCATGAGTTTGAGGCCACCCTAAGACCACATAGTGAATTCCAGGTCAGCAGGTTGAATCCTTGAGAGTGATTGAGCCATTAACAGCCAGCCAGAATTGTTTGGGGGTCCCAGTGATGGGCCAGAGGGGCATGTCTCCTCAGGAAACAGGATTCTGTCAGAAACCAGGGCACACTCCTTGCTGGACACTGAGGCAACAAAGCATCAACTAACCTTAGATTTCTTGACTTCTCACACAGAGTGTCCCCTGGGAGAGCAGTGGACACTGCACAGTCACCCCCTGGCCATGCCTCCAAGGAAGCTGTGAGCAGAAGCAAGAGTGTCTTCTGTTCAGTGAGTTCAGGTCTGAAATATTCCACCATTCCTTCCTATCATCTCCCTCTTAGGGACACTTCAAGCTGCCCCAGAATGACAATGGGCCAGTACTGCCAAAGAATGGGCAGTAAGGGGGCCAAAATGACCTTCCATCGCCTTTCAGACTGATGAGGGGCGTGGCCTCAGGAGAAATTCCAAGGAAAACCACTTAAGTGTGAGCTTGGGCTCACTGAGGCAGGGCCTGAGGAGACCACCACAAGCCCAGCTTGTTTGTAAACTTCCTGTGGGGCCTTAACATATCTGGCTAATAAAAATGACAGCCTAGCCTCTCATTTCCAGCATCCTGGCTGGCGCTGAAGGACACGTGTCCAGTGCAATAAGCCAGGCACAGAGGGACAAGCGGCATGTGGCGTGTCCTCACTTACATGTGGAAGCTGTTAAGCAGATCTCAGAGGAGGAGTAGAGGCTGGAGTGAGGTGGGCAGAGAGGGAGAGGCCTCACAGGGGACCAAAGTGAGACAGAAGGAGTGGACTCCCATGTTCCATAGCCCAGTGAGAACTTCAGTTGGCAACCGTTTATTTTGTATTGTGTAAAGAGCTGGAGTGAGGAATATCAAAATTCCAGCACACACACACACAAAAAAAAAAGATAAATGTTTAAAGAGATAGCAGTGCTAATTGCCCTGGGCGAATCAACACACGCTACACACACATATACTCTCTCAGCCATCCCACGAAGATGTGCCGTGTGACAGTTAAATTTTTTTTAATCTTTTCTTTTAATTTTAAATGTCAGGCTAATTTTGCATTCCACTTCTCCTATATCTCTATTTTTTTTAGTATGGAAAAGAATTCTACACCCTAAAAATCCTGTAGGAAACCAAACGTCGTATTAGTGCCACTTACTCTGCAGATCAGGACCAGCCACCCTCTCCTGGCTATGTCCCCGGCCAGTGGTCAGGGTCTTGGGCAGGCTGAACACCAAAGCCCCTCTGCTTAAGTTCAGGTCTTGGCTCTGCTGTTTTAGCGGGTGACTATGTGGAAATCATGTCATCTCTTCGTGCCTCAGTTTGCTCACCCATAAGGTGAGCAGGGCAGTCGTAATGCCTACTTCACGGGGAGCTGGGAATGCCACTGCATTGACCTCAGGGACAGTGCTAAGAATGGGGAGTTGTTGAGGGAGCAGTCAGCTTGCCACCCTTGGAAAAGTCTGGATGGCTGGGCAGGACTCCGTGGTCTCCTTTGCAGAAGTTAAGAAGTCCCCTGGGGTTTGAAAGCAGAAGAGTGTCCTATGCCATGCTGAGCCAGCACCAGAAGCCTGGATAAATGCGGTAGCAGGCAGGTCCCCTGCTGGTCCCAGCTCTTGTGACTCTCTCCTGGTCAGTACTGCTGAAGCCGGGATTTCACACCAAAGGCAGAGCTTTTAATGCAAGTGGCTGCAAAGCCTCCGGCACTGCAAGGGAGTGTGCAAGCCTTAGGCAGCGTCCTGGTCCTGAGCTGTCTCCCTCAAACACTCTCCGACTGGGCTGAAGGACATCTCCAAGTACTCCCACACTTGCAGACTTGTGAGAGAGTGAGGAACAGCTCCACCCTCTGCTACGCAGAAGAGCCTGCTCAGTTCTGCTCAGAGGTGTGTCGAGAGGAACAGACAACAACTTACAGGGAGCTGGCAGAATCAGCCCTGCCAGAGCCACAGCAAGGCTGGTCCTGACCACATGAGTGTGAGGTCCAGTCCCCCAGAATCAGACCCTAGGACGGGCAGGAGAGGGGCTTGCATCTTGGGTGGGTAAGGGAGACGTACAGCTGTGATAGATGCTAAATGAAGGCGGGCCACTGGGGGCCAAGAGCCACCCACGTGTCCGCCTCTGTGTGACAAGAGCAGCAAGAGACCCCCCAGTTGGTGTCCTCTCAGTGATTGAAGTTTAAGACTACCCAGATTAAAACTCTGTGCTTTAGCGGGTGATGTTGTCCTGCAAGACCTAGGCAGGGCTGGGTCCCTCGGGGACTCTAGGGAGCACCCATCCTTTTCCTCTGGGAGCCACCTGCACTCATGGCTCCTGGCCCTGCCCCGCACCCATCTACTCCACAGTGTGGTCTCTGCCTCCATCCCCGTTGTGAATACAGGCACTCAACCCCTCTATGCTTCAAAAACTGGACATTCCAGATGGGTCCATTTAGTAACAATGGAAACTGACTTTTTCACAGGTCTAAAGGATGGAAGTCTGAGATCAAAGCACTGGCATTGCATCCTCTGGAGGGAGAAACTCTCTGTCCTCACAAGACACAAAACAAAGAGCAAGAACCTCCAAGGTCCCGCCACCATCCTGCGGTCCTAAGGATGGAGCCAGGGCTGCGTGAATACTAGGTTGGCACTCTGCTGCTGAGCTACACCCCAGCTAAGACAGGGTCTCAATGAAGTTGCCCAGCCTGGCCTTAAACTCGGAATCCTCCTGCCTCAGCTTCCAGAATAGCTGGGATTTCAGACCTGCAACACCAGACCCAGTTCAAGCCCCTCTCTCAGGGATCCTAATACCATTCTGGAGGGAGGAACCCTTGGGGTCTAAGCACCTCCTAAAGACTCTATCCCCAGTGACCTCCCTGGTGACACCTGAAGTTGGAGGGACAGATTCAAGCCCTAGCACTATTTAACAGGACATGGTCGCCATTTCTGCTAAGGAAGATGTGTACATGTTTGGGGTTGTTCTTCTGCTTACCAACAGCCCATGGAACTGCTCAGTGCTTTAGCAGGTTCTGCAGGGAAGGCATGTCTGCTCTCCCTTCTGCACAAGAGGGGACTGAGACACTGGAAACTAAGGGTCCAAGGTCACTGGTGCTCCTGCCTTGGGACATACCTAAGTGTTCAGAAGCTACACAGTGGAGGCCATGACCCACATGTACACTGGCCCCAGGGCCTGATGGCAAGTATCTAACCAACCGTGGAGAGTCAGACATGCACACGCAGCCCAGAAAGACAGACACTGCAGCAGGATGGCAGAAGAAGGTGGAGTGAAAAGCCTTCTGGGAAACCAGCTAGTGTCTCCATGGTCCCCCACACTCCCCAGGCATCTGCAGAGCTGAGAACATCGCACTTCAGGTGGTAACTCAGAGGAGGCTCAGCCAAACACTTGTCACAGCTCCAGCCAACTGCTGACATAACTCTGGGGCTGTTATTACCGAGTAATAGATGTTTGTTGTAGAAATGTTAGAAAATGCAGACAAGCCAAAAGATGAGAATAAAAATTACCGAAAATCCCTTAACTGCAAAAGCACCGCTTGACATGTTTCCGCAGCTCCTTGCCGAGATTCGCCCAAGCTGGTTTCTATGTTTTCTGTAACAGGATCTCTAAAAACGGGCTTGTGCCTGTCCTCCTATTTGGAGAAATGCCTTTCCTCCTTAATATCTCCTGAAAGTGTGGGAGAGAACTCATTCCCTCTGTCACCCTCCTGCCACCCAGCTTCTTTCAGGAAAGAAGAGCTGATGGGCCAGAGCCAGGACCCAAGTAGGGTTGCTGCATGCAGACACACATATGTGTGTGTCTATACAACATGCAAGCACATGCAAAGACCCAGACACAGGCTATAGTGAAGCAGGGCTCTGTGAGGGCACAGCTCCTGCCCAGGGCTACCCTCCGTCTCACCTGCTTTGCTAACTCTCCTGACTTCACCTGGGCACCCAGCACTCATGGATGGCCTAGACCATTGGACCACGGATCAGATACCATCTAAGGATGTTCAGGGTTTGTATTCTCTGCCAATTAAGAAATTAAGAGGCAGGAAAATATTTTAAAGGAATAGTTTTTTTTTAATTTTAGTAGAAGAGGGAAAAGGGGGGAGAAAGAAAGCTCCTCACAGAGGAAGGAGGCTTCCAGAGCTGGGGAACCCACAGTTTCCATGAGAACTGAACTTTAGTTGAATGGGAAGGCCCTACTGTCCACAGTGTTGTGATTGGTCTGCTTGAGGGAAGGTGAGAGGAGTTGATTGGTTTGTAATATATCCATTACTGCACAGGTTTTAGGAAGCACAGTGGAAAAAATTTCCCAGGCCAGTAAGAAGCTAGGGCTCCCTTCTTTTTCCCTTCATTTAGTATTACCAAGGGCTCTTTTCCTGATCAACCTAATCCAGAAAGCTGTCTCTGACCTCGGAAGGGCAAAGGGATCCTCCTGTGGACTTGAACTCAAGCTCTTCCTTTTGGCTTCCATGGTGGGCCACAAGCCCAAACCCAACCAGAAGACTACACCATGTCCAAGGTTCTGGCTCCCAGTGCACACTACTATGGGTTCCTGGATAGTCAGACCAATGTCACCTGAGCCCAGGTCCCCTGGGCTTGGCAGTGACTTCCTTCCCTGTGGAAAGCTGCATAGCACCCTGAAGATGATGGTGCCATCCTTTCTCATAGCTCCCACTTGTTCCATTTAGTATAAACCACACTGTGGTCTACACTACACAAGCCATGACTGTTTCCTGAAGATAAAGCCACAGAAGTCCAGCAGAGAAAGAGCCAGGCCAAAGCCCCAAGAGTGACTGGGACATCTGAGGCAGTGACGGGAAGAGAGGGGAGATGGTAAACAATGAAGGCTTCACATCTGGAAAGGAGCATGCTTCCAGAATCTTCTTTAAGGACATGAAGAGCCACTAAACGCTTTTGGAATGATGACTGTGTCCACAGGACAGTGGATAGAGAGTCTAGAGGAACTTTTAGCCCAACGAAACCCTCTGGTTATCCCCAGTCTCTTCACATGCACTGTTAGCTTGCTGGAGCAGACCTGTGAACTGCTCTCCTGCTCATCCCCAAGGGGGTACAGGATCCCTGCAGCAGAGCCAGGATTCTGCCCACCTGTTCCCAGCATGAGGCAGGCCAGAGAATCCTTGGATCCATCTGGGTGTATCTAAGCCTAAGCCCTACCTCTTCCCCCTGCCACTACCTCCAGGGACAGCTTCCCAAACCCTTAAAGGAGGATGAGTTGCAGGAAGCCAGGAAGCCTGGTGCAGGCAAGGCAGTGGGCTCCTCAGAATCACAGAGACATGAAGGTCCCACCACCATCCATGCCCCAAACCTGTAGTGGTGGAGGCACCAGTGTCCTCCCCAGGACACTCAAGGACTGAGACAGGAGAGGGAAACACTTTCTCATCCCCAAGG
>PVHP010028282.1:0-23219 GCA_004024765.1 Zapus hudsonius | reverse complement strand
GAATGGGTTTATTTGGCTTACGGACTCAAGGGGAGACTCCATCCTGGCAGGGAAAACGATGGCATGAGCAGAGGGCTGGACATCACCTCTGCCACAGCACTGCAAACAGCGGCAGGAAGGTGTGCCAAATACTAGCAAGGGGAAGCTGGCTTATAACCCCCATAAGCCCACCCCCAACAACACAGCTTCATCGAGGTTGTAAGACCCAAACTGCCATCAGCTGAGGATCGATCTATCAGAACACATTCAATTGTTTGTGGGGGACACCTGGATCAAACCATAACAGCCAGCCTGGCTACATTAGACCTTGATGTCCATTTTCTCCGCTTCAAGCTCCTTCCACACAGAACCCTTGCTTTAGTTTTAATACTCTACCCCATACTTGAAGTACACTTTCAAAGCCATGGTTTGTATAATTCCATCAATTCCCTAGTGCTTTCTGAGGAAATGTTTTATTTTGTTTCTATTAGATATCTTTATGGTTGTTAATCAAGTTTCTCAGTGTTGTAGGTACCTTCTTGGTGTTGGTACAGAGCACTTTACCAAAAGCAGCTGATGGGAGGAATGTTGTTTATTATGGTTTATAGTATTGAGGGGAAGTGCCATAATGGCAGGGGAAAGAAACATGGTGTGCATATTACCTCCTTGATTTAGCAGGTAGACAACAGCAGCTGGAGGGGGAGCTCGCTAAGTCTGCTCCCAACAACACACCTCCTCCAGCCAGCCTCCACCTCCCAAACTGCCATCAGCTGGGAACATTCAAAAACACCTGAGTTTATGGGAGACACCATAAATCACCACATTAAGAATGGGTTTCTCTTGTTTCCACTCCTATAGATTGAACCTAGAGCCCTCAAATATGCTAGGTAAGTGCTCTAGCACTGAGCTATAGTCCCAGAAAGATATATGTTTTAATATTGGAAATGCGAGCAAAGTACATTCATGGATTTTTCATCTTATGAAAATTAGTTACAATGTAGAGGAAGATTAAAGAGTAAAGCAAAAGAGTTTTGAAAAGTAACTCAAATGAAACTGAGTGCTTAGTTTTGTGCTAAAATATATATGCATGAATTCTGTGTTCTTCTTGGCTGTAGCTGCAGGAATCTAGGCATAGACAAAGCAAGATGCAGCTGTTCTATTCTACCCAGCTTTTTAAAAAAATTCAGTGACAGTCAAGTAATTTTAAGTGAAATATGTATAATCAAATGGTCCCTGTGAGTTGTAAATCAGCACTTAACTTCCATGGATGGTTTTTGAAAGCAAAGAAACTGAAGGTAGTGATTCCTGTTCAAAGAGAGGTGATGCCTGAGACCTGTCCTACAGATTAGTATTTTACTTTTCCTTCTAATCCCATCATGAGACACCTGTTCAAAGACACTCTTTTGATAGGCTCAAGGATGGGTTTTGTGGTGTAGGTCAGGTATGAGCTCTGCTGATTTCTGATTTTGTTGACCCAGGAAAGAATGGAGACCTCCTCCCAACAACCGAAGAGGCTGAGGAGCTTGAGCGGGCCTTGCAGGCTGTGACTTCTCTCGAGTGCCTGAGTACCATTGGGGTACTTACCCAGTCAGATGGTGTGCCAGTCCAGTTGTCAGATAGAGGAATGGGAGTGTTTTCCACGAGTACTGATGCTTCTGGAATCCCGTCCTTGAGTCGAGAAGTAAACACGGACCTGGGAGAGCTACTGAATGGACGAATAGTACATGATAATTTTTCTAGTCTAGAGCTGGATGAGAACCTGCTCCGTTCTGCTACCTTGTCCAACCCACCCACACCCCTGGCAGGGCAGATCCAGGGGCAGTTCTCTGCCCCAGCCGACGTTGGCCTTACTTCTGCCACTCTGATGAGCCAGAGTGCACTTGGGGAGAGAGCCTTCCCAGGACAGTTTCATGGACTTCATGACGGCAGCCATGCCTCCCAGAGGCCACATCCTGCCCAGCTGCTGAGCAAGGCAGACGACCTAATCACCTCACGACAGCAATACAGCAGTGACCAGTCACACTCCTCGCCCCATGGAAGCCATTATGATAGCGAGCACGTGCCGTCTCCCTACAGTGACCACATCACCTCTCCCCACACAGCATCTTACTCTGGTGATAATATGGCAGCTACTTTTTCAACAGAGATGCCCATCATGGCGCAGCACTTGCTCCCAACCCAGCTTGAGGTGCCACTGGGAGGAGTGGTTAACCCCAGAACTCACTGGGGGAACCTCCCCGTCAACCTGGCGGATCCCTCTGCATTCAGCCACCTCCTAGGCACGGAGGGACACCTCCTCTCCACTTCCCTGTCCACGCCACCCACCACGTCCAACTCAGAGACCACACAGCCTGCCTTCGCCACCGTGACCCCCAGCAGCGCCAGCGTGCTTCCGGGGTTACCGCAGACCAGCTTCAGTGGCCTGGGACCTTCTGCTGACCTGATGGCCTCCGGCTCTCCCAAGCAGCAGCTCCCCCAGTTCAGCGCAGCCTTCGGCCACCAGCTGAGCGCCCACAGTGGCATCCCCAAGGACCTGCAGCCCAGCCACAGCTCCATCGCCCCGCCCACGGGCTTCACGGCCACGGGTACCACGGCCACGAGTACCAACAGCGCGTCTCCCCCCTTCCCCTCCCCCAACTGAGCCTGCCCTCCCCGCGGCCTCTCCTTGTCCTGAAGAAGATTTAGATTAACCGTGGGGGTTAGAGGGACTCCCCTGGCACTCCCCAAGTGGCCGTGCAGTGGACCTGTGTCAGTGTTCGCGCGTGCTCCTCAGCACTGGTGCTCACCCCCGTCCCCTCCGTGTTCCGCAGTGACTGCGTAGGATAGTTTGCGGCGAGTCCTGGAAGTGGAAGATACCTCAGATGCCCAGTGCCCTTCACTGTCCCCGTGTTCCACTCTAGCCAGGTTTCTCTAGAGGTGTCCAGACAGAGTGACCCTGTTGAGCTCCTGAAGAGCAGGTGGTGTGTGAAGGCTGGTCAACACCCAGCACCATTCCTAATTGTGATATGATTAATTAAAAAGAAAAGAAAACAGTTGTCTTTTGGCTGCCTGTGCGTGTACGTGCACCCACGCGTGTGTTCTGTGCAGTGCAGGAAGTAGCTGTCCCTTTGTATTTTTTTTTCCACTCCTAGAATCCTCCTTCCGTGTCCCACCCTCCCGAGGTTGAGTTGACAGGAGAAGGGGTCTGGCAGTGTGAACAGCACAGCCCTTTCCCGCTGAAAGTTAGCCTGTGAGAAGAAAGGGGACAAGTTCATAGCAGAAAGCTTACCCCAAGCCTCTGGAGGCCTGGAGGTCACCTGTCTTTCCAGGTGCACATTTCTTCCCAAGTCCCTCGCTCAAGGAGCACATTTGCCAGGTGTAATTAGAGAAAAGGTTTTGGTGTGAAGAAGCGGGATAGGTGAGATAGATTTGAGTGTTGAAATCTGTGAACTCCTTGGTCCATCCTTTGCTTTTAATTTTTCATGTTTACAGTTGTGATTCTTTGGTGAGGTTTGTAATGTTGAAGACACTTGTAAAATCGGTATACTCTTTGTGAAGTGATGTGTAATATCTGAAGGATACTCATTTTTAAGTTTATTGCAAACCAGAATTAGACATAAATTTTACTTCTTTGGGTACTTTTAAAATAATCCAAGTACTTGGGTTTAAGTAAATTTGGAAATAGTTTTGGGAAATTTTCTAAAAGTACCAGAATTTAGAGTTAAAAATCATATTGGGTAGTTTAGTAAGTTGGTGACTCTGAAATGATGTGTGAGATTTCTCCTTGACTGCCTTCCCCTCCCCAGAGAAGGTGGAGCTTGATTTTCTTCAATTTTGCTGCAATGTCTCTTGAGTTTCCATTGGCTCTCCAGTCACCAGTCAACATGTGTACTAGAAACAGGATGTCCACTGATGACCGGACACAGCACTTCTTCTGACAGGCTCTGGTCCTGCTTCTTACTTATATTCTCCTTGTGCCATCCTGGCTCTAACCAGTCCCTTCTTTTGAAAGCTTTTCTTTCTCTGCCTTTTATGAAGAAAGGTGGTCAGCAGGCATTATGCAGATACCAGGTGCCTGAGAGGATGGAGGGAAGTGTCACATGACTGTGAAATCATGATATGCCCTATTTTGTATTTATTGAAGTTGGGGGGGATACAAAATAATGTTTATAATATATGTACTTTTCTTTAAATCATGTTAATTAATTGGAAGATTTATTTTTAATAGCTTCGCTTTTTTTGCAGATTGAGAAATTTCTAAATTATAAATTATGTCACAAAGCAAAATTATATTTAGTATCACCATAAATCTCTATCCTTGATGGCGAGAACAGATAATTTGATTTCTCACCTGTGAACTTACTTTTGTATTTTAATGCACTGTCATGAAATGACAGTGGTTCCCTTGGCTCAAGAATGTCATGTAGTTTGCTAAGCTGTTACCACACCCACTGTAACCATCACTAGATAGCTGCATGCCAGCAATTGTGTTTTGTTCTCATCATGAACTAATGAAACGCTGTAGCAGAGCAGCACCAGGAACTCTTTCTTATCAGCTCTTCTTGGCAGGAAGGGAAAGTCATGGCAGTTGTTTGAACCATTTCTGGCCATTTGTCCTTCATATTAGCTGCTTAAAATCCATTAGTTGTCCAAACTGAGTTTGCAGTAGGTTGCATATTTTATTGTTTGCAATTTTGTTTTATGTGCATTTAAAAGCCCTTCTTTGCTTTAGAAGTAAGGAGGCATGAAGTGATCAGGAATATTGCCAGTTATAGCTTCACGCCAAAAATGTTGACTAAACTCATTTGTTTAGATGCTCATGTTTATAGCTGAAGGGAGGGCAGTCTTAGAAAGTACCAGTTAGGGTTTGAGTAACAGTAAACACTCTCTTTTCATCTACTTCAGAACTAACATCCCAGCTTGCAGTTTGCTTTGCTTTTGTTTTCCTTATGAGGCCCTTGTTGGTAGAATGTCTGTAAGCCCAGAGGTATCTGCTGCGTTTCTCTTCTGATTACTGAGGCAGTTCCAGTCTGTTGGGGTAGGTGGGCTTTTACTATACAAGGAAAGGAATAAAGCATCTTTTAACCAGATACATGAAAACCAGTGTTTGTTTAGACACAGCACTTAGGTTATAGTAAGGCAATACTGGAATCAAAAACAAATCTTATACAAGGTCCTAATGGGGGAAAAGTAGCTATTAGTCTTATTGTTCGTGGGAAAGAGAGTTCACTCTGTTTCTGCAGTACTTTGGGACCATTTGTAAAGGCCAGTTAGATTGTATTACTGTGATTGACTTCTCCAGGTTGCTGCAGTTAATGGGTGCATCCTGTGCTCCGAAGCTCTGAGTTCACTGACGGGATGTGTAGCATCTGGAGGAAAGATGGGCTTTCTTTCCTTTAACTGTTATTTTAATAAAAGTACTTTGTAAAAATAGCTTAGCAATTTTCACATCTGGGTAGGTTATCTAGCTAATAAACAATTCAGGATAGTAAATAGCAATTACACCTAACCTACCAAGCAGCAGACTATGCAATGGAAAAATCTTCTAGTTATCACCCATAACTTACACAGCAAAGGATTGTTTTTTCTAGTGAGCCTTCCGTGTGTGGTATATCTGCTTTATAAATGCCTTCTGGAGCAGTGCCCCCCTATGAAAAGGTTGCAGTTTGAAAAGCAGATCGTAGGTATGGAGATCAAAGTGGAAAGTTATTTTATTTCATATTCTGTAAAGATATTACCATCATTAGTGGCTAAGGAAAGCTAATCGTTTATCTCTGCCAAATGACTGCTTATGACTTATTTCTTAAGTTAGCCCCATCTCTCACTTGAAGATTAGGAATTGTCATCATCTATGACTAACACTAAAGCTTTTTCTTTCCAAAGTTCCTCCTCAGTCCATAGTGACAATCCACAGTGACAAGAACTTCTTTGGTGTGGAAGGAAACCGTGTCTGTGCTCTGCGCAGGTGCCCTGCTCATACAGTTTTCTTTTAGATGAAGGAAGTTACATTTCTGCTGACCAGGAGCATGACCTTTTCCTAATTTGGCATTAGGATTCCAGCACATGTCCATGAGTCCTCTGCTGTCTCTTCCTTGGTCCTGGCCTGCATCCTTCCTGTGTTCTGGCTTCATGGGCTTTATTGGCGTGTCCACCTTTACTTCTTAAAGGTGCTGTGGGTTGGCATTGCAAAAGCATGAGCTTATTAACACTAGTTATCTAATAGGTTTAGAATTCACCAAAAATGTTTAGGCTCTTCAGTTTCTTCCATCTTTTAGACTTAAAAAATTCTGTTGAATTCTATTCTTAATCTGATATGTATAATCTAATACTCTGTGTGCTGAATGGTCAACAGAACTCTCCAGGTAATGAGGCTATTTATTTAAAGGCTTTCTTAAAAGAAAATTTAGTTGTAATGAACAGTCATCATATCCTTTTTTTTAATCATTAATACTTATTCTAAGGAGTATATCTCATGGGGAATATATGTATATCCATGAAAGAACATAGATTTTTTCCCCCCTCTCAGTAAAATGAAAATAACTGAATCTTCTTTGGAATTGTATAAAAAAGGAAAATAATGGTTTTTTAATATCTTGGCTTCATTAAGCTTTTCTCTATCTTCTGGAAGGAACCAAAATTATATTTAGTGGATAAAGGTAACATTTAAAATGCTATCTTTGAAGAGATTTGTAATAAAACAGCAGTGACGAACATTGGGATGTCTGTTAGCATTTTCCTCAGACAGTGACTTGTAGAGAAAACATACACGAGTATTAGGTCTCTTCTGATCTTCAGTGACATTAATGCTACAGCTGTGGCCCAGACGTCTGGGAGCCTTTTTCTGTTTCCCTCTGCCCTACTAGGAAATGTGGCATTTCAGATAGCAAATTTCATATGACTTATTTACCTTATGTCCCAAATATGAGGAATGCTTACATAAAGAACATCTAAAATCATCTCTGGGTGATCTAAAGTGTAATCTGAAAAAGCAGTCTTACTAAGAGAAAGCTGCCTCTTGAAGCCACATTGGGCGGCCAGCTTCCTTGGCTGCCTGCCGCCCAGCCGCACCGATACAGGCGGAGGAGTGAGAGGATCTCTCCGCCCTTTACTTGTTTGTTTTTTTAAGCTGGGGACCAGGGCACCCAGAGTCCCCAGCCGGCTGCAGGCACACCGCTGCTCTCCTTGGGTCCTCGCCAGTGACGGCGCTTTCTCTCACTGTCTTGCAGTCAGTACGTCTCAGGGATTCCTTGCGGAAATTAGGGCAGTTTTTAAACTAAACTAAAGGTGACTCATCATTGGAGAGAGCTCGAGGAAGAGAAAGCATTCGTGATGTTCGCTAGCCGCCGTGTCTCACCTAGGACTTCTCCTGTCTTCTTCAGGCTCTCATCTGCATACAGATCCTTCCCATCATGCACAGCTTTAAGACTTTTATTTAAAAAACGTCCTTCCCCAATGAGCTTTTGAAATACTTATTGTAGATTTTTAAGAGAAAAGGTATATTAATTTATGCTATTAACATCACCTCATAAATTATGTTTTATACTAAAGCTGTATTGAGTGTAATGAATTATGTTGCCTATGTGTTTTAATAGCTAAAAATTATATATGAGCTTTTTTCTCCTTTTTTTCTTTTTCCTTTTTTTTTTTTTTTGGACAAAACAAACTAGTGAAGCACCTTTTTACACTGGATCTCTGCCGTGTCAAGGTGTATAGCTATCCCTTGCTACCTTGCAGATATATAAAATAAAAGGATATCACGGGGCTTCAAAATGTAGAACACCTTTAGACAATTTATTATTATTCATAGAACTATTGAGAATCATGTTCTTGAGTAAATGATCTGTGGTTTACACTTACGATGGCTGGAAGCTTAGTTACAGGGTAAATAGAAATACATAGATGAAGTGCAACTCCAACTGCTGTAGCTGGAATTTGTAAACTAAGTTTTTAAGACCTCTTGTTTCCTATGGAGTTATTCTTAATTTACAGCTTATTCTGTAAGTTGTGAAGTAAAATAGAGAAAATAATAAATCTAGATGTTCTCAGTGTCTTATCAGGAACTTTTTTTATCCCTCACAAAGGAATTCCCACTGTGACTTAAAAATACAATTAATTACTTGTGTGTATGTATATGTTTGGGTTTTTACACACATGCAAAAATATACATTGGGGCACATGTGTAAGGTATGAATGTGTCTTGTGTGAAAATAGATTGGTATCTGGGTATGTTATAGAAATAAGATTTACTTAGTTGAGGGTATGTAATTTTCTCATTGGTTCTGTTTTATAAAGACACCAAATTCTTATGTTTCATTCTTTTAAAAGGCTAGCTCTGATATCATGTGCATTTTATCTTAACCTTTGGGTTAACTTAATGCTGTGTTTTTAAAGTGACATGAGAAATAGATTCTAAGACCATGAAAACCGGAGAGGGAGAGATGACACCCAGACAGATGCTGTTTCTTATTGGGGTGACGGGACCAGAGATTTGTGGAAATTCTTTATGTTAAAAATATATTTTCTGAGTATAAAATACTGATGCTCTTTCTTGGTAAAGTTAATTTTATAATGACTTTTTCAAAGGGTGTGCTTTAAGGAGTTGGTGGGATCATTTTACCATGCATATTCAAAGCTGGGGTAATTTCAGTTACTTCCAAATATTTTTTTAAAATTTTCCTCAGTTGTGCCATTGGTGATGAGGTTGGAGCACCCCTGCTCCTATCTTGGCTGCAAGGAAAATCATGTCACCTGCAACATATACCTGATTCATATGAAACTAAAAGAACAGAACATTCCTATATTTAGTTTTAAGGTATTATTTTGCTGTACATTCTTTACTGGAGTATCTTTCTGGTGGTCTGAAATAGTCCAAACTAGAGTTAAGTTCTCCAATCACATTTATTTGAATATTAAAAATCATGTAGTTTGGACTATGTCAGAATAACCTGTAGTAAGTACATTGACTTTGGAGTTGCCTTTGAAGCCTCAGTCCACCATAGACGTAGTGAAGACGTAGGAACACTTTATATGTTGTTTTTTACAGTTTCATTCACTCTTGCTTTTGGATTTTAAGAAATCTGCATATTTCTTGTACATATGCATGCAAATGAAAGAAGGGAGTTTTACTGATGCCGTTTCTCCCTTCAGTGGCTGGTTAATGGGATTTACTAGAATAAATTCCCCCTATTGAAGGGAGAATACAGACCCTTTTGTATATCTGTACAGAGATGTGTATATGGGATGTGGTGGCACTTTGCTGAATGTGAATTTGCCTTGTCAATGGAAAGATTGAAAAGTATTATGTTTATTTATACATTTGTATAAATCTATATATACACGTATGTATATGTGTGTGTATAGATAAAGCTATATACATATATTTCCCTAAATACGTGTGTGTCTCATAGGTAAACAGCCTTTGCAAAGTCAGATTATGCATCTGTGGGAAATTCTGGATTGTTCTGTAGGCCAGAGGAGGTAACATCATCAGAGCATTCTAAAGTGGGAGGCCTTTGGATTCTAGTCTTCTTAATGGTATCACAAATAAATTCCTGTCATTATTCATCGTTACTTTCAACTAGTTATTTTCTCACTCTTTACCAAAAAAAAAAATCTCATATCATTGTGGAATTTTGTTTCATTTTTTTTTTCTTTTCTTTTTTCCAAGAGCTGGAGATAGAATCCAGAACATCACATGTACCGGGGCAAGTGCTCTGCCATTGAGCCACACCCCAGCCCCATAGTGTGTTTTATTCGCCTCAATTATATCCTCTTTGGCTAGAAGCATTCAACTTATTAAGCATATTTCATTAAATTATATCCTCTTTGGCTAGAAGCATTCAACTTATTAAGCATATTTCATTAAATTCTCAGTTGTTTTTAAAGATCTCTACCTTCCCAGAAGATATTTTCTGTCATAATTTTGAGAACTGGGTAGTCATAAAAAATATTTGACATTCAAGCAAATTTAATTTTGAACTTTTACATAAATAATTTTGGGGTATTTTACTTAAATTGAAAAAACTCATAATTGTGATTTTATGATTAGTATTAGGGTTAGGTTTTTATGTCCACACTCAACTTTTTTAAGCAGTTTGGTGATTTGTTTTGTGGTTTAACCTTAAATTTACTACTTGTGTTTTAATGGAAGTATGAAGTCACATGTCAGCCTCTTGAGGTCAGTAACTGACCCAGTTTACTCATGATAAAATCCCATTGATAAAATTCCTTGTAATGAATTCTGCTCTATTTCCTTTGACTTTTCTCACAGGTGTGGCATTCTGTTTTAACTTAGCTGCAGCCCTCTAGAAACTTGGACCCCTTTATATTGTGCCTTTAAAGCTCTTATGCACACACAGATAAAAGTGTATATATACATGTTGAAGCATGTGTACATATACTTTCATGTATACTCACATAGTATGTCTTCAGTATATACTGTGGGAGTGGACATATAGATATTCAAAGGCAATGAAATGTTGCTCTATTGACATATATGTATATAAATAGTGTTGATATGACTGTATATACACATGTATATGTCTGAGTTCTAAATGGCAATCTTTTACATTTAGCAAAATGCTGCCCCTACTGGAATCTTATCACTGCAAAGGCAGTTGTATGTAATGATTTAAAATACATTATCAAAAATTATTTAAAGAGCATATAAAGGTCTCATCTAAAGACATCTACACATTATTTATTTAGCTTTCTATTCCTTTTGTTATGTATGTTTAACTGAAAGGTGCCATGGTTCACGTGGGAGAACAGATTTACTTGGGGAACTGGCACATTTGGCCTCTCTGCCATGGGGTTGTACCACAGCCTGGTTGGTTGGTTTTGGTTATGAAGTGACCCTAATGTTTCCATGAGGGTGTATCATCCACCATCTCCTAGAGCCTCTTCCTTTCATTGACAGTGATCTTTGGGATCATTTTGCCTGGGGAAATTAGCTCCTCTCTTGCTGCAGGGACATATATCACCTAGCTGTTATTCTGCCTTGTTCAAAATTTGCCTTTGAAAGAAGGCTGCTCTTTCAGGAAGCTGTCTTAAGCATATTTTACAGTTAAAAGTCCCACTTGTTGGGAAAGAACTCTCTTAAATTGCATATACTTGGGATAGATTTCTTATTCTCCGCAGCAACACATAGTTTTTATTAGTATATCCGTTTCCACACTGAACGCAAGAACATTAAGAACAAACTGTTAAATAGTATATTTTGTGATGACAGGGCAGAGAGAGGAAGGTGGATTACCCTAAATTGTAGACGTGGGGTGGGGGTGGGGAAGTGGAGTAAGAGTATCCCAAAGACTAAAGCAGCGATTGGGGTTTGAAGGACTTTTTACAAAATAGTTTAGCTGGAACTTGATATCAGAAGCAGCCTTTAACAAAAAGCCTTTGGGCACTTGTGTGGTACTAACCAACGTGCTCATGTGTAAGTTGAAACCAAGTTGCAGTGGGAAATCCAAGGTGAGGTAGCTTAGTTTAAACTAGTGAATGACAGACAGGTTGGACAGTTTTTCCATGTCTTCTAATAAAGTAACTGCACGGTAGCAAGGACTAGCAGTTCTCAAAGCCCTTCTTTCTCAGTGTTCTCATTCACCTTGGCACAAGTATGTTTAATATGCCATACATTGAAAACCAAGTGAAATGGCTGTTTAAAGGGAACTTACAGACCAAGAATCTTCTCCTCCACGTGTGCTATTAGTGACTTCAAGCTCGGAAACTGGGGGCCCCTCACCTCTGCACAGACTGTGGAAAGATGGTGTGGTGGGCTGGGTTTCCTAGCCTTCCCGGATCTCTGGGAATGAGTGTAGTGTTGTTGGAGAAGAACACATCTTGGAGGGATGATGGCTTTTGGTTTGTGATTTCCCTTTAAATAAGATGAGATGGTTCACATTTTCCATATATATCTCAATGAATGTACTGTATTACTGTTTTAAAAATTTGATGAAATAATAATGGATTGGTCTCCTTTTGTTATCTGGTCCTTGTTTATTTGTTTAAGGGTTTTTGTATACAAAAGTTTACATTTTTATGTATATTTTTCTTGTGTAAAAACTGATGTAATATGTGTATAGAACACTGTATTATCTGTATATAGTGTGACAAAATGATTTTTTTCTTTCTTTTGGATGTATTAATAAATCTTGCTGTGAAGTAGCCTTGCTTTTACTTATAGTTTCCTTTGCCTGGATTCTGATGGAAGTTGCTAATATACAGGTAGGTATTTTTCCTTTTCATTATTTACACTAACATCCATTTTTGAGACTAGGTCTTACCATGTAGTTCCTGGCTGGCCTAGAACTAGGCTGTGCTTTAGCTGGGCTTTTACTGTAGGCCCTACCTTGAAAAAACAAAACAAACATGCATTCACTTCACAGATACATCCTCATGTGTATGCATATATGTAATTTGAATTTGTTTCCCTTGTCAAATCCAAATATGTTTTAGACATTCTAAAGTTGTACTTTGCGTTCCTAAAAGTTAACATTTTGAGACTAAAAGCAAGTGCCCTCGAAGCTAGTGAAACAGCCAAAATGTGAGCAAGACACTCATTTTCTCTCCTTTTGAAATTGACATAACATGGGGAGGTATGCCCCAAGTTGATCCACACATTTCTTCAATTATATGGTTTATTATTTTCTACTTAAGGATCTTTTTTTCTCGTAGCTTGTGCTAGGTAAATGTTCTATCCCTGAGTTGCACCCATGATTCACCATGCTACTTTATTTTTCCTTTATTTTTGTTTGGATAAAAAAAAAAAGTTTTAAGCTGGGTGTGGTCACGCACGCCTTTAATCCCAGCACTCGGGAGGCAGAGGTAGGAGGATTGCCATGAGTTCAAGGCCACCCTGAGACTACATAGTGAATTCCAGGTCAGCCTGGGCTAGAGTGAGACCCTACCTGGAAAAACCAAAAAAAAAAAAAAAAGTTTTATTGCTAGCTTCCATGATTATAGACCATTATGATTTCCTCTCCACCCTCCCTCATATCTCTTCCCCTCTCAATTAGTCTACTTTGTTCAGTGTCATCTTTTTTCCCATTATGTGTAGGTATTATCAGACACTGCAAAGTCACGAATATCAGGGCCATTTTGTATCTGTGAATTTGTGTTAAGCACTCCTACCCTTCCTTTGACTCTTACAATCTTTCCACCACCTCTTCCACAATAGACCTTGAGCCTCCGAAGTGTGATAGAGATGTCCCAGTGCTGAACAGTCCACTGTCATTTCTTCTCAGCACTATGGTGTCTTTTGAGTTCTCCCAGTGGTCACCACCTTCTGAAAAAGAGAAGCTTCTCTAGCCAAAAGTAACATTATTGTATGGGTATGGTCATTGAAAGAAAAGTGTTCATAAGGCACTTTGGTGGGCAAGATATATGTATTTAGCCAGACAACAGCAGGCATTTCTCCCCTCCGCCTTAGGTTTTTGACTAGGTCTTCAGTACAAGGCATGCTTTCTCTGCCATGTAGCAGGCCTCCAGTCCAATTAGAGAGGAATGGGTTTCCCCCACAATAGACATGCCACTATTGCCCCAGTTGGCACATTTGGCCTGTCTGGCCAGTCTTAAGGCTTGCAAGGTCCACTGCTATTCACCACCGTTGATGACTTCTCTCTCCCCTAGGGCTGCAGGCAGCCATAGATTTTTCCAGCTTTCTGTCAGCTGGTTAACAGGGAGGTTTCCAGCTCAGTTCCAACTTGATTTCTCAGTGACCTGCAGCCAAGCATATGTGGGCTTCAACCATAGGGTCTTATCATGTCATTCTGGTGGACATCCAAGAGCCTTGGCAATGGCCTATAATGTTTTGGGGGCCTCAGGAACCTCCCTGGCCAACAACTCACTGGAAGGGATCCCATCTCTGGCACTGAAGTTTTTCTAGTAACAATCTATGGCTACTGGGTGTGCCATTATCCAAAAAAGTGAGTTTCTGTATGGCTTATTCTAAACCTCTTAAATTTTGACTAACCCTCCTCCACCCTTTACTCAATCCCTTCCCCTAACCTCCCTTAGGCCATTGCACCCCTAGTAATCTGTTCATTTACTTATATATATAATATCCTCCCCTCAAATCTCCCCTCCCCTGTGTAAGGGCACAGCAGGGACTCCCTTTTCTGTCTCAAAATATTTTTTTGTTTTGTTTTTTGAGGTAGGGTCTCTCTCTAGTCCAGGCTGACCTGGAATTCACTATGAAGTCTCAGGGTGGCCTTGAACTCATGGCAATCCTCCTACCTCTGCCTCCTGAGTGTGGGATTAAAGGTGTACGCCACCACGCCTGGCTCCAAAATATTTTTAAAATATTTACTTGCAAGGAGAGAAAAAACAAACTTCAGACCCATGTGCCACTTTGTGCATCTGACTTTACATGGGTACCAAAGAATCAAACCCAGGCTGTCAGGCTTAGCAGGCAAATACCTTAACTGTTGAGCCATTTCTCCAGCACCTAAAGTATTTTTTAAAGAGTTTTTTCATCCCTGAATTTCTGGAAGAATGTTCATTGCACTCTAAACATAGCTGTAGGAGCCAGTGCATTTTATGCATGCAATGCCTGAGCTCGAAAGAGGTGGCAGGGAAATCGTAGTAGCAAGTAAGGCTCAGAGGAGAGCTCCCCTGGGGACATGGCGGAGTGGATGACGCATCTGCTATGCAAGCATGCATACTGGAGTTCAGACCCCAGGCAGCACTGGCATAAATGCTGGGTGGGCAACACAGCCTGCCAGTAATCCCAGCCCACTGAAAAGAGAATCCCTGAGACCAGCTGGCTAGCTGGACTAGCTAACTAAGCAAGGCCCAGGGTAAAGTGAGAGACTCTACCTTGATCAATAAAGTGGAGAGCTATTAAAGACACCCACCATCAAGTGGCGAGCAGAGCAAGAGTGCCGCTTCCACTGCAAGCCCAGCAACTCCCCAAGGGTAATGGGGACAGACTGGGCATACTCAGAAGAGTCCAAAGTAGAAACCCACAGACTATGTTCTCAACACTAAAGCAGACTTAAAACACCCACCATGGCTCAGGGAACTTTGCAGAAGAGGGGGCAGAAAGATTATAAGAGCCATGGTGGGGGGAATATCCAGAGACATTGTACCCCCTCCTTCCAAAAAAAAGAAGGCTGCTTCTTGCACAACTCAGAGCCCTCCACCCCATGGAGCATTCCAGCAGTCCCAGTGGAACAGGGGCAGGGAGGAGGGAAATGGGGGTGCCAACACAAGACTTGTACATACTGAGTTTCTACTTATTAATAATAAAAAATAATTAAGTTTTTAAAAAGACACCCAACATCAACCTCTGACCTCCATTACATGCAGACCCATGCATGTGTACCTGCACATGTGTGCACACAGGCACACAGCATGCACACACAGAGGCCTGAGCTAAGGATACAGGTATAAGGGGGAGTGACTATCATATACTTGGATGTTAGGTTGTCTGTAAATGATCAAGGAAAAAAAGGTAAGAACAGCTCTTTGGGGAACAGCTCTGTTAACTATTTTATTTTATTTCCATCATTTATTTTATTTTACTGGCCTGAAGAAGGTCTTGAGTCATTTCTCACAGTCACACAGCTAGCAAATTATGTAGCTGAAATTAAATTCTACCAGGTTGGCTCCCTTGTCCAGTGCTCATCTAGGAGTATATCCTCATTTCCCCTCCCTTGTCTAGGAAGGACGTGAGGATGGGTATCCTTTCTGCCTACACCCATTACAATGACCATTTGTTTACCTGCCCTTCTGGACTGTGTTCTCTGGTGTCTGTGTCTGTAATTTCTGAGACTTAGGTCTCTAGCACAGTGTGCTTTCTGATTGTCAGTGCACACTAAATATTACTAAGTAAAGTTAGTACCCCAAAGAAGTTGGGAAGTAAAAGGAATGCAATTCTGAAAAAACTGCGGTGATCTGGTGAGTGGGAGTGTAGCAATAATGTAGTTTAAATATGAAATATTCTCCTCGGGGCCATGTGTTCTGTTTGGTCCCAGTTGTTGGTGCTATTTTGGGAAGTCAGCTAGAGGAAGTTGGTCAGTGGCATGTGCCCACCCTGAAATCTCTGTCTTGTTCTAGACTTCTGGGACATGTTGTTTTAGGAGCTCCTGTAATCTTTAGGAATCCTTTTCAGTGACGGAAGTGGGTCACTGAGGATGGGCCTGGTGCCACTTTCTGTCACCTCTCTGCCTCCCGACTGGTTCCTGGCTGATCGGTGTGATTGGCCACCTCATGCCCCTGCTGCCCGCCCCATGCCTTCCTTCTTCAACTGTCAGCCGGAATAAACTCTTTCTACTTAAGGTAGATTAAAGGATCCCTAGAATGCTGTGAGCAAAGCTTCATGGGTAATTTTGGTGGAAGACAATGCTGATAGAAATGCAGAAGAGCGAGGTGTAGGGCCACACATCTGACCTCCTGGTACTTGGGAGGCTAAGAAAGGAGAATCATGAGTTCAAGGTCAGCGGGGGCTGCAGAGTGAGTTCCAAGCTAGCCTGAGCTACAGAGTGGGACCCCTTTTTAAAAAGCGTGGAGTAAAGCCTGCGCTCATTTGGTTTGAAAAGGAACCAAGGACTTGAGGCCACAGTGTGTTACATCAGAGCAAAGCATCTGGCTATGTTCTGAGACTGAGTGAAGCTGAATTAAAAAGCAATGGACTTAAACCTGAGTACAGTGGTGCCCATCTGTAACCCCAGCACTCAGGAGACTGAAGCAGGATGACTGCTGAAAATTAAGGGCAGCTTGAGTTGCATAGTGAGTTTGAGGCTAGCTTGGGCTACAGAGTAAAAAGAGGGCATCCTGGCTACCTTCTGAGCTATTCATGACCCCTACCCAATGGACTGATCCAGTACATCCCCCCAGGAGCCCACCCCTGTGTTGGGGACAGGGAGGAGGGAAATGGGAGTATCTTCACAAGATTTGCTCATACAGTGTATCTAATTAAGGATAATAAAGATAAATAAATAAATAAATAAATAAATAAATAAATAAATAAATAAATGGAACGGACTACTTTTCTGGCAAAGGAAATTTAAGAGAGCCTAGCTGGGGGCTGGCTGTCACATGGTTGTGTTTCCTGCATTTAGGTGGGTCTACGGGAATCTAAGCAGAGAGCAGAGCAGAGGAGAAAGACAATAAATGTGCAGTTTGTCAAGAAAAGGAACAGGAGCCTAGCCATGGACAAGGCACACCAAGGGGCTGTGATTGTCAAGGAAACTCATTAAAAAGAAGCCCCATGCTTTGCATTGGGACCATAGGAACAGTGATTTGAAAGCCCACTCATTGAGTTCTCCAGGATGTACAACTGAAAACTCACTTGAAAGGCATTCAATTCAAGTGAAAGTTCCTTAACCCATAGAACCTTCAGGAAACTGCTGAAAAATGGCTACTTAGGGAAGGGTTTTCCCAGGCGCAGCCAGGAAGACCCACCAAGGTTGCGGCTCTGGTCTAAAGCAATGGGGTTACAGCACACAGCAGACCCGTCACCCTCATAATGCTGGTTTTGCAGGAATGCAGAGACCCCATCGCCTGACCCTAGGTTCCTAACCACTTCTGAGGCCAGGACAAGTGTGGCCCGGTCTGATGTCCTGCAAGGAAGCCTTGAGAGCCATTGAATAAAGCTGTAAAGGTGGTGTCCATGTTGCCATGGAGACCCTGGATCCTGAGATGCCAGAACATGGCTGTCTGTCAAGGAATGCCATGGCACTGGGTAGACCCAACCCAAGACAGAAAGGCCACTTGGGCTGCAGATGGCAGAGCTCTAGGGGCAGAACTACTCAAGCCCAGTAGAGCTCAGCTGATGCCCCACAAGCCTCAGATGCTGGACATGGAGTTACTGCAGGGTTTGATATTTGCCCTGTTGAGTTTTGGTCTTATTTTTGGTTTACATTTCCTTATTATACCAATGTGTATTGGAAGATGTAAACTTTTTTATTGTCCAGAGGCTTACACTTGAGAGTTTGCCTCGAGTCTCAATGGAGATTTTGGAAGGCTTGAGAGATGGCTCAGTGGTTAAGATGCTTGCCTGCAAAGCCTGACAACCTGGGTTCCATTCCCCAGTAACCACAAAAAGCCAGATGCACAAAGTTGCACACGCATCTGGAATTTGTGTGCAGTGGCTGGAGGCCCTGGTGCACTCAAAGGAGATTTTGGATTTTTGAACAGTACTGAGACACTTCAGATTATAAGAGCATTTGAAGTTGGGCTGAATGCATTTTTACTTTGCACTTTTCTCTTTCAAATAAATAAATGCACTTTTTTGTTTGTTTTTTTGAGGTAGGGTCTCACTCTAGCCCAGGCTGACCTCACTATGTAGTCTCAGGGTGGCCTTGAACTCACGGCAATCCTCCTACCTCTGCCTCCCGAGTGCTGGGATTAAAGGTGTGCGCCACAACGCCTGGCTAAATGCACTTTTTTAAAGTTAAGAAAAATCAAATCCAATCAGAGAGCAGGTGATCACCCTAATAACAAGCATATCACTATTGGACTAGTGGGCACATCTTGCCTGGTTGGCCATTTGTGTAGTTTACAGGGTCCAGAGCTGGTTAAGACTATTGCTGACTCTTCTTCCCCCCTGCCCCCCCCCCGCAGCCTGCATGAGTTTGTGGGGGACATCTGGTTCAAATAGCCACAGCTTTCATGGTTGCCTTGCTTCCTCTCCTTTCTCTTTTCTTCATTCCTCCTTTTGGACTTTTGTTTTGTTTTCATTTTTTGAAGTAGGGGGTCTCGTATGTAGTCTCAGGCTGGCCTCAAACTTGCGGCGATCCTCCTACCTCTGCCTCCCAAGTGTAGGGACTCCTTTTGGATTTGTTGAGAGAGAGAGAGAGAGAGAGAGAGAGAGAGAGAGAGAGAGAGAGAGAGAGAGAGAGAGAGAGAGAGAGAGCGCACCAGGGCCACCACCTTGTGGGTCTGGCTTATGTGGGTCCTGGGGAATTGAACCCTAGGCACTGGAGGCAAGTGCCTTAACCGCTGAGCCATCTCTCCAGCCCAGTGTGTGCTTGTTTTTGAGAAGGTGCCTTCCTGTGTAGCTCAGGCTGGCCTGTACCTTGCTATGTAGTAAGCTGACATTGAACTCATGATCTGCCCCCCCCCAACCTTACAAGTGCTTAAATTAGAAGCATACATGGTCACACCTGACTTCTTCCTACACTACTACTTGTTAATAGCTTTAGTTTTAGCAATTTCTTACACCCTACTTTATCCTATGAGGATCCTGGCTCCTTTCAATCTAGCCATAGTAGGATGCAGTTGATGATTCCAATATTTTTTTTTGCTATACTTTAATATATTTTTTGTTACATGTTAATTTAAAAAATAGTTTTATTTATTTGCAAGCAGAGAGAAACAGACAGAGAAAGGGAGAGAGAGCAAGAGAGAGAGAGAGACAGAGACAGAGAAAGAGAGAGAAAGAGAGAAAGAGAGGAAGAGAGACAATGGGCTTACCAGGGCCTCCAGCCTCTACAAATTCTAGATGCATGTGCCACTTTGCGGCTGGCTTTATGGGGTACTGGGGAATTGAACGTTAACGGGTCATTAGGCTTGTGGGCAAGTGCCTTAACCACTGAACTATCTCTCCAGCTCTCAAATGATGACTTTTAAATTTATTTATTTAATTATTTGAGAGAGAGAACGATGCAGACAGAGTGATAGAATGAGCGCCCCAGTGCTCCAGCCACTGCAAACAAACTCCAGACATATGTGCAACCTTGTGTATCTGGCTTTACATGGGCACTGGGGAATCGAACTCGGGTCCCTTTGCTTTGCAGGTAAATGCCTTAACCACTAAACCATCTCTCCAGCCCTTAAATGGTAAGTTTTATTACTGTTGTCTCTTTCTCCCCCATCTGCAGCAATGAGATCATAAACCCAAGAGAATCCTACCTTTTAAGATCCTCATTAAAATTGATATTAGGCAAAAACGAAGGAAAAAAAATAGACCGGCCAGGAGTGGTGGTGCACACCACTCATGAGGCAGAGGTAGGAGGATCACCATGAGTTCGAGGCCACCCTGAAACTATATAGTGATTCCCAGGTCAGCTTGGACTGGAGCAAGATACTACCTTGAAAAACCAAAGGAAAAAAGAAAAAAAATGGCCACTTTGTGTTTGGAAGACAGTATTGTAAGCTCTCCTCCCCTTTCATTGGCTTCTCCATTCTTTCAGCCTTCTCTTCCACAGTGGTCCCTGAGCCTTGGAGGGTGTGCTAGAGTTGTCTCATTTAGTGACTAACACTCCACTGTCACTTCTCAGCACTTGGGTGAGAGTTGAGTCACTGCCACCTGAAAAGAGAAGTGTCTCTGATGCAAAGTCAAAGTGACATTAACATATGGGCATTCGTACTTTTGGGCTCCCAAAACAAGATGCACTATGGGAGTGAGTGACAGGGAGGCTACTAAAAATAGAATCTAGGTAATCCAGAATTGTGTATATTTGTTAACCTACACTGATCTCACTCTCCGATGGAGATGGTGTTTGTATTTTTCAGGATGCAGCGAGAGAGCTGGGGCCCATCTAACCCTACCAACCGACCGTAGGCCATTGGCCGAGATTCTGGCAAGAGAGGAGCCAACACAGTCATATCGTGGAGGATCCAAATGGAACCCCGCAGAGAATGACGGGATGAACAAGGGGCCCACAGCCACAGCCATTAAATCAACACAGGATAAGCCAGTGAGACAGAAACCAACGATTTCGACACAAAGACCCCTAAGCTCACAACCTTAAAGCAGCCTTAATACTCATCCACCACGACTCAGGGAACTGAGAGGAAGAGGGGGCGGAAATATTGTAAGAGCTGTGGTGGGGGAGACTATCCAGAGGCATGGCACCCCTCAGTAACAACATACTAGGGCCAGGAGAACCAGGCTGAGTACTAGGCTATCCATGGTCCCCTGCCACAAGTAGTGATCCAGACGACCCATGGAGGAGGTTATCCAGTGGAGTGGGGAGGAGGGCAGCGGGGAATTGGTGATAACAATTCATTGTTTGCCCACTAAATATTGTAACTCATTATGAACAATAAATTTTTAAAAAATGAAGAAAAAAACATATGGGCATAAACATAAGTATTTAGAGGGCAGGTTGGTGGGCACAATATATCCCTTTAGCCAGACAATAGTAGTATTTTCTCCCTTACAGCTTATGACTTCCCTATCATAGGCTTTTCATTAGGTTTTCAGTACCAGGCAGGAATTCCCTCCTACGGAGTGGGTCTCAAGTCCAACCAGAGAGAGAGAACAGTTGGTTTCCCCTGTGACAGACATGTAACCACTGCACCAGTTGGTACATTTAGCCTGGCCAAGTGTAAACCTTGTACAGCCCACTGCTGATTAAAATCACTGATGACTTTTCTCTCCAACCATGCCGCGTAGGCCTTTCCAACATTCTGAGAGCTAGTTACCAGGGTGGGGGCTTCCACCTCAGCTCCTGCTTGACTTCTCAGTGTCCTGCAGTCAAAACATGTAGTGTTTCAGTAGTAGGTCTTACCATCTGGTTCTGGTGGGCAACCGAGAGCCTTGGCAATAGCCTGTAACATTTTGAGGGCATCAGGGGTCTTCCTGGCCAACAACTCACTGGAAGATATTTTTCTAATAACAATCTATGGCTTCTGGGTTCAACACTATCCACCTCCACGGGATACTTCTGCCCAAACCCTCCTTTATTTTATTATTATATTTTTTCTTTTCTTTTTTTAAATATTTTTTCTTTTCTTCATCTTTTTTTTTTGTTTGTTTGTTTTTTGCTTTTTGAGGTAGGGTCTCACTCTTGCCCAGGCTGACCTGGAATTCACTATGTAGTCTAAGGCTGGCCTCGAACCCACGGTGATCCTCCTACCTCTGCCTCTTGAGTGCTAGGATTAAAGGCGAGCTCCATCATGCCCGGCCAAGCTCTCTCTCTCTCTCTCTCTCTCTCTCTCTCTCTCTCTCTCTCTCTCTCTCTCTCTCTCTCTCTCTCTCTCTCTCTCTCTCTCTCTCTCTCTCTCCCTCTCTCTCTCTCTCAACATATATACTATTAGCTAGTTCAGAAGTAGGTTTTCATATGATTATTTAAAATCTTAAATTTTTATTACTCTCCTCCCACTTCTTCCTGCCCTCTATCCCCTCCCCTTAGACCACCCCCCCAACTTTTCTGAGGCAGAATCTTTTCCTGGCCTGGAATGCCCTAAATAGACTAGACAGGCTGGCCAGTGAGCCCCAGGGATCTGTCTGTCTCTGCCTCACCAGAGCTAAGATGACAATAGTACAGTACCAGGCCCAGGGTTTGTTTTTTTTTTTAAATATATATTTATTGTCCATAATGAGTTACATTATTTAGTGGGCAAACCATGCGTTGTTATCCCGAATTCCCCAATCCCCTTCTCCCTGTCCCTGATCAGTTGTATATCCTCCTCCGTGGGCTGTCTGTATTAGTCCTTGTGGCAAGGGATCCTGTATATCTTAGTACTCATCCCGGTCTTCCTGGCCCAAGTGTGTTGTTACTGATGGGTGCCATGCCTCCGGACAGTCTCCCCCACCACGGCTCTCAGAATCTTTCCGCCCCCTTTTCCTCTCAGTTCCCTGAGTCGTGGTGGGTGAGTAATAAGGCTGCTTTAATGTTGCGAGCTTAGGGGTCCATGTGTCGAAAATCCTTGGTTTCTGTCTCAATGGCCTATCCTGTGTTGATTGAATGACTGTGGTTATAGGTCCCTTGTTCATCTGTCATTGTCTGCTGGGTTCCCTATGGATCCTCCCCAATATGACTGTGGTGGCTCCTCTCTTGTCAGGATCTCATCCATCGGCCTACGGTTGGTTGGTAAGGTTAGATGGGCCACAGTTCTCTCGTTGTATCTTGAAAAACACAAACACATTTGGCTTATCCAGAGTTGGTTGAATGGCTGTGGCTATGGGTCCCTTGTTCATCTCGTCCTTCTCTGCAGGGTTCCATATGGATCCTCCACAATATGACTGTGGTGGGTCATCTCTTGACATGATCTCTTTTGGCCTGCTGTCGTGTGGTAGGGTTATATGGGCCACAGCTCACTCGCTATATCCTGAATAATACAAATACAATCTCCATTGGAGAGTTAGAACAGTATAGGTTAACAAATATACACCATTCTGGATTACCTAGTTTCTATTTTTAGTAGCCTCCCTGTCAGATGTTCGCATAGTGCATCTTTTCTTGGGTGCCCAAGAGTATGGGATCCGGTGCATCTTGCCCTAAATCCCCATTTCCAATCAAAGGTTCCCCCTCACTGAGTGGAATATTTGGCTGAATTTAATGGCTGTTGATTGACTCCCCCAGGCCCAG
>PVHP010028281.1:0-23249 GCA_004024765.1 Zapus hudsonius | reverse complement strand
CATAGGGAACCCAGCAGACAATGACAGATGAACAAGGGACCTATAACCACAGCCATTCAATCAACATAGGATAGGCCAATGAGACAGAAACCAAGGATTTTCGACACAAGGACCTCTAAGCTCGCAACATTAAAGCAGCCTTATTACTCACCCACCACAACTCAGGGAACTGAGCGGAAGAGGGGGCGGAAAGATTGTGAGAGCCGTGGTGGGGGAGACTGTCCAGAGGCATGGCACCCATCAGTAACAACACACTTGGGCCAGGAAGACCGGGATGAGTACTAAGATATACAGGATCCCTTTTCACAAGGACTAATACAGACAGCCCACGGAGGAGGATATACAACTGATCAGGGATGGGGAGGGGGGGGAATTGGGGAAGTCGGGATAACAACGCATGGTTTGCCCACTAAATAATGTAACTCATTATGGACAATAAATATTAAATTTAAAAAAAAAAAGGGTCCAGTAACTGAGTTGGGTCTTGTGGGACAGGCAGCCTATAACCCCAGCTACTTGGGAGGTTGAGGCTGTAGAATTGCAAGTACAAGGCCAGCCTGGGCAACACTAGTGAGATCTGGTCTCAAAAACAAAAATCCCAAAACGACTTGGGGGGGGGAGCTCAATGGTAGGGAACTTGCCTAATATGTCCAGGTCCCTAGGCTCCATAACAACAGTCCAGCAACCTGCATTCCTACATCAGCTCTGTCAGTATCCAACACAGTGGACTTGCAAGATGATCTGTGGGCCTCAGTTTCCCCATCTGTCAACTATATGTGTTACTCAAAATCTCTGAGGGCTCTCCAGTTTCTAGAGGATTTCTGGGCCCAAAGAGAACCCCAAACAGTAAGAAAGCATGGGTTTTTCTCTTTATCTTCCAGGCATGGGGAATTGATTTGATTTTACATTCTGGTACCCCTCCCCCCTCTACTCCTCTTGCCCAATTAATCCCTTAACATGGTCTGAGCCACAGTTACAGGAAGGGCTGAGGAGCTGAACTAGGGTCAGAAAAGTCCTGGAATAAACCTGAGTCATAGGCTCACCACCTCCACCCACTGTATTCTCAGGAGACATGGGGTTGTGGCATGGTGGGTGCAGATAGTCCAACCAGAAAGTCCTTTAGAGAAGAGAGTCACAGAGGTCACTGAAAATATCTGATTTTTAAACAAGAAACAGCTTTACTGGCACACATTGTATTGCATATAACGTGTACGCTGATGAGTTGGCATGCATATATACCCATACCATAAGACCATGCACATGAGCAGAGTACACAGA
Organism: Zapus hudsonius; assembly: GCA_004024765.1. Classification (NCBI taxonomy): domain Eukaryota; kingdom Metazoa; phylum Chordata; class Mammalia; order Rodentia; family Dipodidae; genus Zapus; species Zapus hudsonius. The sequence goes on along the minus strand of PVHP010028281.1, from coordinate 21,971 downwards.
CTTCCCTCATCCTCAAGCCCTTTCTCTCACTGTCCCCTCACTCCATACTCCAAGCACCACAGATCTGTTTCCTGTCCCCATAAAGTGGTCTCCACTCATATTTTAAGGGAGAGAGCTGGCAGAGCTCGTTGACAGATTTGGGTGTTGGTTGTGAGAGAAAAAGGAAGGTCAGGATGACTTTAGGGTTTGGGCCTGAGCAACTGGATGGCCAGAGTCTCCATCCTCTGAGATAAGGGTGGGTCAGCAGGGCGGGGGTGCCCAGGGCTGTCGTGACCTGCTCACAGAGAAAGAAAACTACCTGCTGGCAGATGGTCCCAAGAGCCTGGAGCTCCAGAGAGAGCCTAGGCTAAAGACAGATGTGGAGCCGAGGGTCAGGGTCAAGGTCTCCTGAGGAAGTGGAGGTAGAGAGAGAGCAGGACCTTCCACATGGAGGGACTGTCTGTCCAGAAGTCCACTTTTGCTCACAACCCTGCTCCCTGGGAAGGAAGCCTGGGAGGCCAGAGCTGGATCTTCCCAGTGTCCACACGAGGTCTGGGACCTGGTGAAAGCTTCCAGCTTGGCATGGTGGGGCTGGGAAAAGCATCCTTCGCAAAGTAAACAAGACCTCCCTGCCCCTTTCTGCATTCTTCTCAGAACCATTTACACCAGTGGCTGTGAGTCATGTGATCCTTTACCATCAGCTCAAAGGCAATTCCCACTGCAGGGGCCAGGAGGCTTTCCTGCCTCCAGCTCACGTCTGGCCTGTGAAGAAAGACAAAGTAAAATGACATGAATTCAGTGGCACCTCACAAGAACACCCCATTAGCTGACCTCTCAATCACCCATATTGAGTAAGAAGACAAGAACAGAATCCAGGGCAGAGAACCCGAGCTCACAGGACACACACAGATGGTGGGGAGGAAGAGGAAGATGCAGGATACCGAAAGGCAGAGGTGTGAGGAGCAGAAAAAGCCAGTGTGCCTTGAAGGGAGTCAGGGCATTTGAGGATGGCTTCAGGGGACACAGGACCAGAAATGGCGACTCTTGGATTCTAACAGAGAAGTAGACCCTCCCCAGCTGCCCATGCAGGCAGTGTGAGGTCCCATGTGTGCAGAGGCCCCAGCATCAGTTCCCACTCGGCTTCAGTATCTCTGCCCATCGGAGAGGGACTTACTAGCCTGGGACAGGAGGAGGCTCAAGCCTTCCATCTGCTCAGAACCTTTGATCGAGGTGAAAAAGCCGAGCTCTGGAATGTGCTGACCTCTCTGCCTTCTGCAAGGTTCAGGAGAGGAGGTCCATTCTTTCCAGAATCAAAGTCCTGCTGAAGCCTAGAGCAGAGCAGGGTCACACAGGAGGGTCCACTTCCCTTAAGAAGGTTCCCAGAAGGGTTTTGGCTGTCCCCAGAGCCTGCTCCGCCCTTCCCAGCATCCTTTGTTAATGAGAAGAGGAAGGCCACTGAGGCCAGGGTCAGCCGCAAGCACACAGCCAGGAAAGTACTGGTTCATTGCTTCTGGGGCAGCACCTTGACTGGAGCCCCTGAAGCTGGCCATTCTAAAGTCCCTTTCAGGAAACCTAGCCAACTAGTTGGCCACACGGGGGCAAGCGTTCAGAGGACATCTCGGTGACTGGAACCAGTGGAAGTGTAGAGAAAGTTGCAGGGAAGTAGCTGGGCATGAGGATGGGGGCATCCTGTCCCACCTCCAGCACCACACACTTCTCCAAGGCCGTGGAGGACTTTGACATGCCTAGAGTAGATGTTTTCCAAATATGCCCCATTATCAGAGGTGAGCCCGGAGAGACTTGCAGAGTAGAGTCAGGCCATGCCTCAGGAAGACTTCTTCCTTCCTGACTTTCTCGATTCTGACATGCAGCTCCCGGGCTTTCTGCTCTTCCAGCACACCAAGACCTAGGCTTACATTTGGACTGATGGTTCTGAGCTGCAGTCCTCTGAGAATCTTCCATATTGGCTGGACACACAGACACACAGGGAGAGAGAAAGAAAGAAAGAGAGAGACATTCTGGAAGTTCAAATATTCCTTCCTGGCTTGAGACCTGGCTTGGGAACCAGTAGGAGTTAATTCATTAACTTAATTATACTGGGAATTAAGTGCCATTCCTAGCAGCTGCTGTCAGGCAGGTCCACGTAGTCTTCCCCCTGTGCTCAGAGTTCTCCACGATGCAGACCATGCCTCGATCCTTCTGGAACCCACAGTGAGGGCCGCAGTGAAGGGCCTCTGTAAGTCCATTGGAAAAGCAAACAGCAGAAGCTAGATTCTCATTCACACTCAACTTGTCTCCTTCACCTTGATCTTAACACAGCACAGAGGCTGACGAACAGTGTGTGGTTCCTGGCTGATGACAGTTTGGAAGATGGCACCTTGCTGGAGAATTGCGTTGTTGGGGGCTGGCTTTGGGGTGTTCTAGCCAGCTCTCCCTTTCTAGAACCTGGTTCACCCTCTTGCTGCTGCTTTCCACCTGCTGTGGCAGAGGTGATGTCCAGCCTCTACCAACTTTTCCCTGCCATCATGAAGCTTCCCCACCAGACTGTAAGCCAAAATACATCCTCCCAGCTGCTTTGGGGAGGGTGTTTTGTCTCAGCAACAAGGAGGTAACTACAACACCCTTTAGGATGGGGCCAGGCTCTTGCCACTGAGGAGGGCTCCCCTTGCGAGGCTTCTGCCATGTTTTACTGTGTCTATTAGCAATTCCCATGGGTGTGGTAGTAGGCGGCCTGTGGTCTGCTGTCCCACCTCGTTTGAGGCAGATTTCCTGAGGAATGAGGCCTGAAATCCGGTCCCAATTTCAGAGAAGGAAGAACAAATTGATTCCAGGGAAGGCTGCTTCCAAGAACATTGAAGGCAGCTGTTGTTTCTACAGCCTCTGGTCCCTCTCCCTCCCCTGCTGCTGCTCCTATGCAGGGAGGGGCTGAGGGCTGAGGGGTGATGCCACCTCCCTCCCCTGTCCTTGAAAGCAAGCAAGATGCTCTCTTCTGGTCCCTTATCCCACCACTACCTCTCGGTTCCAACCAGCAGCACTTCCGGTTGGGATTCTCCACCTTGGACTTGCTCCCAGGAATTTCTGGAAGCATCAAATGGTGCAAACAGATTGTTTTCATTATGATTATTCTGGGTTTAACCTCCTGGCCCTGCGTCACTGGGATTATGGGCTTTTTCTTAGTATTACACAGGGCAGGGGCCTCTCTCCTTGAGCTCAACCTCTAAATCAATTTTCATTTCCTTGTTCCAATTCTAGACCCTCTCGTGAGAGGCTTCCTGGCCTGTGCACATTCTCTCTTCCTCCTCCTCAAGGCAGTGTCTGTCAGAGCCAAAGGGTCCCAGGGGCAGTGGACAGGCCCTGACACCCTGCCCTCCCATTCTAACCTGTGACCCTGATCAAATCCAAGCCAGCATTGCTAGCTCCAGAATGGCTCCCAGAGGGCTTCAGGGGATCTGCCAACATTTGGTTTGAATGTTTTTAACATGCAGATTTTCATATTCTTCAAAATTATAATAAAAACAACACACCCACTCAAATGTGTTGCATACAAATTTTAGTATATTGAAAATTACCAACAGAATAACTTATGTCACAGTCTTTTGAGTCTTGTGCAGGCTTTAGAATAAAACATTAATTATTAATAAACTTAATAATATTGGATAATAAATATTGATAAGATTAAAGGTTATCCTGGAAGTATAGAGGAAATGATGAAAAACACAAAACTAAAGCATTCTTAGCAATTGCAAGCACCTTTTCCTATAAAATATCTCCAGATTGTGCATGTGTGTGTGGTGTTCACGCCATGTGTGTTTGCAGGGGGGTTACACATGTATGTGCAGGTGCATGTGCACATATGTGCATGTAGAGGCCAGCCTCAGTGGCATTCCTCAAGTATGTTGTTCGAGTCTTTTTGAGACAGTATACCTGAGTTATACTCTGGCTGCTGTCATCTGCACCCTCTCAGGTGTGCCTTCTGCATAGCGGGCAAAAGAGGGTTCACATCCCACTAGTGGTGAGCTCCTCAAGGAGGAGGTCGGTGCTCTTCAAACATTTTTTGCATGAATGTGACTTTTCCTATATCCTCTATGGCCTTGAAGTTTCCCTCCACCCCTTCAAGATCAGCAAGTTGAGTTGGGCTATCCTAGAAGCCCTCTTGCCTCAGCTGCCCTGACTCCTTGGCCCAGCTGGGCATGTCACACCCAAATGCAGAAGATGGTTTCTTCCAAGGGGCATCTCGACATCACAGGCACACTTGCCTGCTCTAGCTCCTCTGGTGAGAAAGGGTCTTCTGTGAATGTGTATGTGCTTGGTGTGCATGCAAGTGTCTATGCATGTTTGTGCGTATGTGTCTGTGCTTGGTGTGCATACAAGCATTTATGCATGTTCATGTGTGTGCATGTGTATTGCTTGTTGTGCATGCAAGTGCTTATGCATGTTCGTGTGTGTGTGTGTGTGTGTGTGATGGAAGTCAATGTTGGGGGTCTTCATCAATCATCCTCCACCTTATTCTTGGAGACAGGGTCTCTTGCTAAGCCTAGAACTCACCAGTTCAGCTGGACTAGCTAGTCAATGAGCCCCGCTCTGGGGTTACAATGTATGCCACACATGTACCCAGTATTTTACACGGGCACTGGGGATCCTCATGCTTGCATGGCATCCACTGTGACATCTCTCCAGCCCACCCCTTGTATCTTTGAACTCTCCTTTAAACACCCTACACACTATGGACAACCACTCATACTCAAAGAGTTTGCTCCAGTGGGCCTTGGGCCAGTGCTGGACACACACATCCACGGTGTCTGAAGCTAAGTGATGATGATTTCCAGTGTCATGCCAGGGCCCAGGACACGACCTGAATAAGGAACATCTCTGTGCCTGCCTCTCTCAGAGCCTCCTCCAAGCAACCCATCTCAGTAGAGCTGCCATTTCAATGATGGCCCTCTCTCTCAGTGACTCATGCACTGGAGTCCCACAGACTCTTAAAATAAGCCTCGCCCTGTGAGAGCTCCTGGTTCACCCTTAAACTCACAAGCATTTTAGGAGAGTTTTATAAAGTCTAAGCCCCAGAAGACAAATCTATCAGCCTGGTAAAGTCAGCGCCCACTGGCATTCCTCTCTGCTTCTGTTTACCTAGGAAAGGTTGCCAAGAATGACCAGCACAGTGACACTAGTCATGGTAACACACTTGGCTTCCGGCATTTGCTTTGCTAGATCACAAACTCCCTAAGAACAAGGACTATGTCCCATTCACTCCTGGGATAAGAGAATACGTGCCCTGTGCTATGGAACCAAAATGGCTGATGCCCTGCCCATGGACAGTTGTCCCCACGAAGGCTCCCCTGTGGGGCTAGATGGTTTCAATCCCAGTCCCACCACTCCCAGACCTCAAGGTCTCAGACACATTGCTAAGCCCTCCCAGCCTAGACCTCCCCAGCCATTCATAATGATAACATCTCCCAACTCATTGGTCAATCAAGAGGATCGGGTGATATGGTCCAATCAAATGCTCTGAATAGTCCCAGGCTTTCCATAAACTAGATTCCACCATCATTATAAGCATCTGCTTACAGATTAGAACTGGTCAACGAAACCACCTACTGGCTTCCCCATCATTGGCTCTTGTCTTCCTTCACAGTGCAGAGCCCTGGCCATGGTCTCAAAGGAGAATCATGACAGTACCCCACCATGGGTGGGCAGCTGGCATTGCTAAGCAAGCAGAAAAGTCTCAAGCAACAATGTCCTGAGACTCAGAAACCTGAGAAACCGCCCCCTCCCCAAACATATGCCTGACTGTGTCTGAACACTGGTTTGTGCAGAGACCTAGAGACGCTGGTGCTCCAAAGGGCACCGTGTCTTCCCACCATGGGGTGTACATTTCCCACCACAGAATGGGGGCTGCTACAAAACAAGCCCTCACTTAACACATTCTCCACTTAACAGAACTTACAAACTGTCTTCTAGATCTAACTTGACACTTTGGTCTAGACCTGATAAGCAAGCTTATTTCCCACCAAGCGCTCAGTGAGGACAGGGGCAGACCTGTCGGGCTGTCCCAGCCTCAAGAGCACCTCAAGGCCTTGCCCCTCACAGGACACCCTGGGGGATGGACCCGCGAACCCTGGAAGGTGACAGAGAGACTTCATTTTTTTCATGTTGGGTCTTCTGCCAGTACTGAGGTGCATGTGTAATAGGCTTGTCTAGTGGCACTGGAACAGCCAAGTTGAAAGAAATGCTGGGAGGAGGTCTGCCCCTGACATCTGAGCACCTGTCCCCTCTGCCCACACCACATCTTTGATCTTCAGCACCTTCAAGAGCTCAAAGCAAAACCTAGAGTTCCAGCAATGGTTCGCTCACTCTCATCCATCAACACCTCCTGCTCCCCCTCTGGAACCCTCCCAGAATCAGAGAACTTCTTACCACATCCAGGGACCACGCCAGCATGAGCAATGTCCTCCCTGGCCTGGATCACTGATGTGGCCTCCTGCCCAGGAGTCCTCTGCTTCTGCCTCTGCTCTCTGTATTCCATCCCCACATAGCTGCAGAATGAATGGCTTTGGCAGTAAGTTCGGTGTTGTCACTCTCCTGGGAGCCCTCCCATTTCACAAAGTAAAACCCAAAGTCCTTTTGCACCAGCTGCCCACCTCCATCCCACCCCAAAGGCATAAGGTCCTTTTCTCCTGTTGTAACAAGATACTCTGACAAAAGTAAGGGAAGAAGGGAAGGCAGGCAGGCAGGCAGGCAGGCAGGCAGGCAGGCAGGCAGGAAGGAAGGAAGGAAGGAAGGAAGGAAGGAAGGAAGGAAGGAAGGAAAGAAAGAAGGGAGGGTTGGTTCAGTTCATCAATGGGGGGGCAGCTTGGAGGCAGGATTGAGAGGCAACCGGTCATGTTGCATCTGCAGTCAGGAAACTGTCACAAACGCTGGTGCTCAGCACACTTTCTCCTCTCTATTTAGTCCAAGACCCAAGGCCTTGAAATAGTGCTGCCTACATTTAGGATGAGTCTTCCCACCTCAATTCACCTAATCTAGAAACCTCCTCACAGACATGCACAGAGGATTGTTTCCATGGTGATTCAAAATCCCATGAAGTTGAATCAAGATTATCCCTCACCCCTAGCAACCTGACCTGAGATGTCATCTCCTGCCTCTGCTCCTGGTACCTCCATCTCCAAGTACCCTAGGTTTCTTGTGCCTGCCTCCCACCACCCCTCTCTCCATCCTAGACACTGCCATTGCACCATCCAGACTTTGCCTGCACACTCCCCCCTTTCTTCCCTGTGTTCCTCAGAGAGCCCCCCAGAACCTGCCACACACCCTGGTCTCCTGTTGCTCATTTGTTCACTGTTCTCTCCAAAGAACACTCACCATGGATCCCTCAGGCCCAAGCCGTCCATGGGAGGAGCCCAAGGACAGGCTGGTGAGGGCACACCTCCCAGAAAAGCAGGGTGGAAACAGAGCTTAGAACTCCAGCTGGTGGCGACAGGCTTGGCAGGATATTCCAAGGAAAAAGAAACAACAAAATCTCCTCCTGAGCAAGGGTGAGGGGATAGGAAGCAATCACACAGACTGGCGAGAGTACAGGATTGGTGCTGTGGGCAAGGACAGATAGAAAGGTCTGGAACACCCACTGTGTGCCAATCCCTGTGCTAACGAGACTGCTTTCTCAACTCCATCACACCCCACACAGGCAGCAGAAATGAGCAGCATGCACACACACAGTGTCCAGCCGGAAAGGAGAGAGCCATGTGGCTTTTGCTGTCTCCGGCCTGGCATCTCTCAAGAGAGAAAGGCAACTGTGCTAAAAGATTACAGGGCAACTCGTAGGCTACCTCCACTCCCATGGGCCAGGAGACCTTGGACCACGGCCCACCTCCAGAGAGTCCCTTTCAATGGGTCTTTATTCCTTCCAGCAAAAGCACTACCCAGTGGTTAAAGTGCTTGCTTGCAAAGCCTAATGATCTAGGTTTGATTCCCCAGTACCCTCATAAACCCAGATGCAGAAAGTGGGGCGTGTGTCTGGAATTTGTTTGCCAGTGGCTAGAGGCCCTGGCATGCCCATTCTCTCTCATTCTCTTGTCTCTCTTTCTTGTCCCCACCTCTGTCTCCTTGCAAATGAAAACATTTTTTTTAAAGCACTCAACCACATGCCCCCATCAGAACCCTGGAGAGATGCTCAGATGTGTTGTCAGTAGGAGAAACAGAGTGGAGAAGGTGTGTGAATGAGCTGTCCTTTCTTCCAGATATTACCTCACTACTCACTTTTAACAATGGATGAGAGTTAAAGAACAAAGATGCAGGGCTAGGAAGAGAGTATGAGAAAGGTTGGATTTTACCGTGTCATATGACATATAACTTGAATTTTGTATCAGACTATACATGATTTAATCAAAATAAGCAAAATTGAGGGGCTGGATCTAACGTGGGTAAAATCCTCGCTTTCCAAGCATGAGGACCTGAATTCAAATCTCTAGCACCCATGTGAAATTCCAGGCCTACCAGGCATGTGAACATGCACCTGCAATCCCAGTGCTGGAGAGGAGACAGGAGGATTGTGGAACTTGCTGGCAGGCCACTCTAGTCTTATTGGTGAACTCTGGGTTCAGAGAGAGAACCTGTCTCAAAAAGTAAGATGGGGCACAATCAAGTAAGACACCCAACAATGACCTCTGGCTTCTACGCATGTGTGCACCCTCTCATATACACAAGCAAAAAAAAAAAAAAGCAATTGGTTAATTTTTTAAAATATTTTATTTATTTGCAAGAAGAGAGAGAAAGAGAATGGGTGTGCTCCAGTGCCTCTAACCACTGCAAATGAACTTCAAATACATGTGCCACTTTGTGCACCTGGCTTTATGTGGGTATTGGTGAATTGAATCTGGCTTGTTTGGCTTTGCAGGTCAAGCACCTTAACTACTGAGCCATCTCTCCAGCACCAGTTGGTTATTTCTAAAAGGGTTTTTTTTTTTCCAATGTTGAGGCTTTTTTAGTGTTCATGGGCAAGTCCTCAATCATGATGCCTTCAACATCAGGCTTTCCTCAAGTGCCAAGGCCCTCAGCACACCTGCACTTGCCCACTGTCCTCAAAGCACAAAGGCTGGTCAGCACATGGGGCCGTGCTGTAGCCGAGAGGGGGTGAGTCCAGACATTGCTCAGCTCTCTCATCACTGGCTTTCTTAGAGAATAAGGTCCCAGGAGAGGAAGTGCCTTTGAGCAGACATGGGACTCCTCCTACCCTGGTTGTGTCAGGATGATAAAGGAAGGGCTGGAGACTGAAAGTAGACATTCTGCCCTTGTCTGAGGTCATCTACCAGATGGCCCACATCGGGGAGGCTTCATTGACTGAAGGAAATGGGTGCTGTTAGGTGTCAGGAGGGAATGCCTGGCCAGCTAAAGTGGTCACACATCCCTCACAAGGCTAATAGGACACAATGCCCTTGAAACTGCAGAGGAAAAAAGTGTGATAGTGGACCATCGGATCAAAAGGAGTATAGAGGGACTGGGGAGATGGCTCAGTGGATAAAGCCCTCGCTGCTTAAGCTGGAGTACCCAAGTTTGATTCCAAGACCCCACAGAGCATAAGCTGAAAGCTGTGGTGGGCTTAATACCAGCACTCTGATGCTGATGGTGACATGGGAGGCAGTGACAGCTTGTGGCATGCACAGCGAAGAACAGCACAGCAATAATCCAGAAGGAAAAACTGACTTGAACGAGGTATACTAGTGAAGATCAACCCAAAAGTTGTCCTCTGACCTCCACATCCATGCTATGGCTCGAACATACCTGCACTCACACATGAACCTGCAGACACACAAACAAACAGTAACTTTTTACAGAGCAGAGAGGGCTGGGGAGTTAGCTCAGTTGGTAAAGTTCTTGCCTCTCAAGCATGAAGACCTGAGTTCAATCCCCAGCGCTTATGTAAAAATTTTGGACATGGTGGTGTACAACTGTAATCCCAGTACTGGGGAGGCAAAGACTGGAGGGTCCCTAGGACTCAATAGCCAGCAAGTCTGGCCTAAGTGGAGAGCTCCAGGCCAGTGAGAGATTCTGTTTCAAGAAAGATAAGGAGGACTGGAGAGATGGCTCAGTGGTTAAATGCACTTACTTGCAATGCCTGATGGCCCCGGGTTTGGGGTTTAAGCCAGATACATAAAGGGGTGCATCTGGAGTGACCTGCAGTGGCAGGAAGCCCTGGCACGCCCATAATCACTTTCTCTTTCTGTCTCTCTCCTCTCTCTCCTCTCTCTCTCTCTCTCTCTCTCCTCTCTCTCTCTCTCTCTCTCTCTCTCTCTCAAATAAATAAAAAATATTTTTTAAAAAAAGATAGGGGGCATTCCTGAGGAGTGACACTCAAGGTTGTCCTCTGACCTGTACCCACACATGAACGTACACATAGACACACAGAGATATGCATTTAGAATTTTTTTTATTATTTGTTTGTTTTTTGAGGTAGGGTCTCTCTCTAGCCCAGGCTGACCTGGAATTCACTATGTAGTCTCAGGGTGCCCCTGAACTCACAGCAATCCTTCAAGCTCTGCCCCCCCCCAAGTGCTGGGATTAAAGGCGTGCGCCACCCCCGACTAGAACCCTTTTTAGAGTGAGGGGCAGTCATGGGAGACTACACTGACTGGGTGGCCTATGAGAAGGAATCTCAGAATTTGGAAGATGGTTACATTATTTTGAACATGAAGTTACAATTTCAGAGCAACTGATGGGACTTGGGGGTGGATGACTCATTCTAAATCCGCTGGGCTAAGCCTGAGCGACATACCCGATCCCTTGGCTTCTAGCAGAATTCAGAGCACTGCAGGGCAAGGATACTCCAAGTGTTCCTCAGCCCTCAGATGTTGAGGTGCATGGGGGGGGGTCCCAGCTCAACCCCGAACTTTCTGGCTGAGTAACCTACTTCTTGGAAATCTTGGCGTGTCCTATGTATCATGGAAGAACACTGTGCCTTCATGAAAATGATGAAAGTATTGGAGGACATAAATCTGGTCACGAGTCCTAAAGCCCCAGGCTGCCAAAGCCCAAGGTTCTCACTTGGCTATTCTTAAAGCCTGACTAACCCCATGAATAAGAAGGAGAAAATTCAGGATCAGGGACTGCTTTTTATCACATCAGAAGCCATTTCAGAATGGCTAAAGGCTAGTAGGCACCTCACTGTTGTTAGGAATGAAATGCTAGCCTCCATGGGTCTAAAACAGGCTGGAGGCTTTGCAAAGTTGAGTCCAAAAAGTCAAAAGAGAGCTGGAGAGATGGTGCAGTGATTAAGGCACCTGCCTGTAAAGCCTAACAACGTGGGTTCGATTCCCCAGTACTCACTTAAGGCCAGATGCACAGAGTGGCACATGCATTTGGAGTTCCTTTGCAGCAGCTAGAGGCCCTGGTATGCCCACTCTCTCTTTCTATCTCACTTCCATCTCTGCTTGCAAATAAAAAATAAAATATATTTTTTTAAAGTAGAAAGACCATTCTTTTTTTTTTCTTTCATACATTGATTTATTTGGGAGAGATACAGTATGGGCACACCAGGGCCTCTCGATGCTGCACACAAACTCCAAATGCATGCACCATTTGTGAGACATCTGGCTGGGGAGGGGGGAAATTGGGGAATTCGGGATATCAACCCATTCTTAAAACTGCTCCCAAGCCACTCATGCAGAGAAAGGAGCCAGACACTCTAGTTTTCCCAAAAGGAAAACTCCATTTGAACTTCGAGGTATTTCAGCCCCCTCTTTAATGGTAGCTATTTTTGTTTTGTTCTTCTATGGATTGTCTTGGTTTATTCAGGACTAAGGGAGTTCCCAGGGGAGGAACTTTCAGAGCCAAAACTAGAAAGGTCCAAGGCAAATCAGGGGAAGTTGCTCAACTGACTTCAACCCAAGCCTCTCCTCATCCTCCGCTCAGATCCATGAACACAGGGAGGGATCCTTGGCCAGCACAAGTCAAGTAATCCTCGCTTCTTCTTCTAACCTTCACTTCTAACCTCACACCGTCTCCTAAGGCTTCCTCTATGAGTCCCAGGCTCACCTAGCCAACATGTGAGGAGGCAAGAACAGAGACACAGGTCTACCTGATGTCACAGGTTCAAACTTTACCCAGGAGTAATAGAAGTATAACAAATCGCTTTATAATCTCTCACACCACTTGTTCTTTTAAAATGCTTGGTTAAGAAACTAAAAAAAATTTCAAAATTTATTTTTAACTGGCAAATAAAAACAATGCTACAAATATTCATGGAATACCATGTGATAGTTCAGTTCATGAGATGCAGGGGATCCAACTAGGGCATCACACATGCTTGGCAAGCATGTTATATTCCTAGCCCCATACAGTATTTAAATCAGGGGAAATATACATGTCACTTCAACCATTCCTCATTTCTTTCTATAATATTTTATATTTTCATTTATTTATTTACAAGCAGAGAAAGATGAGAAAAAGAGAGACAGAGAGAATGGGCAAGCCAGGGCCTCCACTGCAAACACTGTGTGCATCTGGCTTTATGTGGGTACTGGGGAATTGAACTCAGGTGGTCAGGCTTTGAAGTAAGTGCCTGAACCACTGAGCCATCTCTCCAGCTCATTTAGTCTTTTTATTTTTATTTGTTTTTCCAGATAGGACCTCATTCTAGCTCAGGCTGATCTGGAACTCACTGTAATTCTACGCTACTTCTGCCTCACAGTTCCAGGAAAGCCTCGAACTCACAGTAATCCTACCACCACACCTAGCTTTATCATTTCTTTTTATTTCTTTGCTGGAGATAGAATCCAGGTCCTTATGACTGCTAGGCAAGCACTCCAGCTGTGAGCCCCTCCTGTCATTTCTCTCTGTGCACATAGTCTACACGTGTGTGCACAGCCAGCGGTCAACTGCAGATGTCTTCTTCAACACTTCCCGCCTTATTTTTTGAGACAGGGTCTGTTGATGAACCTGAAGCTCAGGAATTTGGCCAGCAAGCCCTAGGGATCCTCTGGTCTCTACCTCCCAAGCACTGGGATTACAGATGCCACACGCCCAGCTTTCTATGTGGATGCTGGGGTTAGAACTCAGGTCCTCCTGCTTGCGTGACCTTACTGACTGAGCCATCTCCACAACCCCCTATTACTTTTTTTTCTTTTTATTTATTTATTTGAGACAGACAGACAGACAGAGAAAGAATGGGTGCACCAGGGCCTCCAGCCACTGCAAATGAACTCCAGACACATGTTCCCTCTTGTGCATCTGGCTTTACATAGGTACTGGGGAATGGAACTCAGGCCCTTTCAGCTAAGCCATCTCTCCAGCTCCCCCCATCATTTCATTTTTTTTTTTTTTACATTCAGTTCAACTTTAAAAATTCACATAGTTTTAACAATACCAATGATATTCAAACATCTCTGAGCTGTAGTATCAAAAACAATACCAGGGCTGGAGAGATGGCTCAGCGGTTAAGGCACTTGCCTCCAGTGCCTAAGGCCCTGGGTTCAATTCCCCAGGACCCATATAAGCCAGACCCACAAGGTGGCCCTGGTTCTCTCTCTCTCTCTCTCTCTCTCTCTCTCTCTCTCTCTCTCTCTCTCTCTCTCTCTCTCTCTCTCTCTCCTTGAAAATGAATAAATAAAATATTTTTTTAAAACTACCCAAAAAAACCCCATAATGACACAGTATAAATATTCACACTGTAAAGGATGGCACTGGACACAGGAAACACAGATTAAACCAATACAAGATTTAAAACAAACAGGCAAAAAACATCAAACTCTAACTTCCAGTCTGATAATAACCAGTATGTGGTCTCTTGGAATTCCAATTCCTCCCCTCCCCCATAGCTACTCACAGTCTGGGAAAACTTCATCAGTTATTGGCAGCTCTCCTAGGCCTTACAGCTGGAATCTCCAGGGGTCTCCACTACAACCACAGTTCATCCTCATGGATCCTACAGGTAATCCAACATGCCAGCTTCACACTGCCCACTGCCATTTCCAAGAAACAAAACTGTGTTGCAAATCCAATGACCCTCTTTTCCTGCATTTGCTATACTTCATAGTACTAGGTGGGCTATCAAATGTGAATACAGAGGTGGTGGGGAATAAATCTGACCTTGAAGAGCATTCAGGCCCCTTAACACAAAAACGTTCACAAATTGCTGCTGTCCCAATGTAGATCACCTGGCCCAATCTCAATGGTTGTAATCGCTCAATTGAAGTTGAACAGGCAAGAATTTCAGCCCAAAGATTTCATTTCCTGGGCCATATCTCATCTGCTCACTCCAGTTCCTTGCAGTGATAAGCAATCCTGCACAAGCTCCCAGACCACAAGCAGGCATAACACAGCAATCCTCTCACACAAACCACTTCTAGAAAAGGAGGCATGCCAAAATTTCTGTGAAATACAGTATGTTAAAAAAAACTGTATTAAATAATGCCCTAACACTGAAATATAGAATCACTTGACACTTTTTCTGAGATGATTTCATTATACACAGCAATGAGTTTCATGAGCACATTTTTTTTCAAGTGTAACATACCCTTTATAATATTCAGCTCCCTGGCCCCGTCCTCGGTGCCTCAGCTCCTTTTCCGTTCCTCAAGAGCCCTTGTTTCCAGCAGTCATTCACCCTCCTTTTCCATATTACCCATCATTTTAAAACTAAGGAAAATGAGCCCATAAAGATGAATATGTAGTTTTATTTTTCAAATTAGAGAATAATAGACTGTCACGTGTTTCTCACGTGATGTTTAACATCTGCTATTCTTCCTCTGCACTGATGGCATGACCCTGGGATGATGGAGACTATGGATCAGTCGACGTTGACTGTGAGGAAGTGGATGCAGTAGTTACTTTGGGTACCGGGAGCCACAGTTTGATTGCTGGTAGCAGGAGAGAGTGAGACGACTGGTTGGCTGAGAAATCAGGATATCTAGCTGGAAAAATACAGAGCTCTGTGGGCAGTCCAAAATGAGCGTTCTGGAGGGGAGACATGTGGTACTGAGAAGCAGAAGTTGAGAGGAAATTCAGAGGGCTGTCATTTGCCTGAGCATAGCCGCGGTGGGAATACAAACGAGGAGTTGTTAAATGGGGTGAAATAGCGTGCTGACCTGTTAGAATTGGTTCTGGCGTCCTAACTGGACCTGATGATGGAGGACAAAAATCACTTCTGACCGGATGAGTTGTAGGAGCTATCCTTTGGCCAGGGGAAGCCTTCTTTATCAGAGGCACATGGGAATTTGCAGAGGAGGAAAGGAAGCCTTGGTTGCTAGCGTCAGCAACTCGGCCACAGTTGTCATCCATGTTACTGTCTGTTCTAAGCTTCCTGTTGAATTCTGGAACGAATGAAGCAGTCACCTGAGAAGCATGTTTAATCCCAACTCTTCTTTTCATTCTTACTAACAGATGGGGATAGCCTCGTTTAAAATTGGGATTCTGATAGTACTGTAACTTGGCTAAATTTGCTGAGTCTTCTTTTTCTTCTGCCAGGAAGTCAGCCAGAGAAGCAGATCTCTGAAATTTCTGAGGCATTTTACTAAATCCATAAAGATTCAGCTGTCGAACCAAGCTTTTCATACTGCTGGTTTCAAATATTCTGAAAGAGGCTTTTCTTTCCAAAACTTCTTTCTTGAAAAGGTCTTCATTAATCACTATAGATGTTCCCTCCTCATCCCACCAAATAGACTTAAATTTGTCACTTTCTACTATTTTCCAAAGTTTTCTGGGAAAGGTCAAAGAGAAAAAATCAGTATCTTCATGTGGTTCAGAGACACGAAGTGCAGAGTGTGGATTCTTTATCAAGGACTGCTGAGCTAAAACTTGAAAAGCACTTTCCTCAACCTTAGCCCTTAAGCCTGAGTCCTCAAGGAATGTGTAATCACATGGTGGAGATCTGTCTGAGGCGACTGATCCAGCTGATCCATCTATGGGAGAAGCATCTTGAATTTCTGAAGATACCTGTGCCATCTCAAATGAGTTCTTTAGCTACACCACTCATGTGGATGCCTGAACTGTGCAGCTTCCATCAAATGAAGTAAGCACGGCCATCATAATCGCTCCCAGCCTCAGAAGCTGTGACCTCACAAGGTGACTTAGGTCTCCTAGCAATTGAGGTGAAACATTTAGCCAAAGTGCTTCCACCACACTGAATCTCAGCCGGCTGAAATAAGGCATACATCAGTCACTTACATACTATGATGTTTAATGTCTTTACACAGTCTGTCACATGAAATCTCTTGAGGCCTAAAGGAAATGACCTCAGGAAGATATGCTTCCTTGCATACACGCAAATATACACTGCAGATTGGTGTTCACAATGTAAGGCCCACGGAGTAAAAATGGGGTAATATAGAAAATTGGAGCCCAGTTGCCAAGTTAGTTTGGAAATATGTGGAAGCATACACAGAAATAGAAAGGGTCTGTAAAATACAGAACTAAAGTTAAACTCTACCTACACTTCATATAATGTTATGCATGTGTTTTCCACATAAACATTCTTTGGGATAAATATATCTCATGCTGTTATGCAGTACTGGTGAGTATATTGGTTCTAAACAACTACCTTTAGTCATTCAATTGCATCTAAAGGAACTAGAGAAGGTATTCCATCAGAGTGTCAAGTGCTACATATTTTCCTTCATAGTGGTTCCCAACCTGGTTAAGCTTGAACATTAAGAATAACTGTCAGTGAACTAAACTGAGAGACTGTAAAAGGGGATGGCAAGAATTTGGGGGGAGGAATGGAAAGTGGGGGATTCATACAATAAACTAAACTAATAATGAATCAACACCATAAAATCCTAACTTTCATATAGGAAGCTGGTAAGAGGGGCCACGAGTAGAATGGGACCCCAAGAAAAATTGCTTAGGCCTGTCCCAGTCACTGGTTCCTTCCCACACTGAGCTGCCATTCAAAGAGCCCCACAAGGTCCCAAAATGAGACAGACTTCTGTCAAAGTACTCAAGCTTTTGAGTACCTGTCCCAGGTGTAAGGTAAGACCCAATTGCTGAGGAAATCACAGAGTGTCATCAAATACCACCAAGAGATCCTGCTAGATCCAGAATAGTAACCAGCTCCCAGATGGTAGCATGTGTAGCACTGGAAGGTGTTACATGAGCTTCCAGGGGAAATTGGTCGATGATATTTGGAGAAAGCAGAGACCTCTGATATACAATATAGACAGTTGTCACAAGAATGCTAAAATGCTAAATGGAAGAGACCAGCAAGTCAAGAAGTGCTCATCTGTGCAATAGTGATACTAAACCTAGGTGGGTAATCAATGGCTTACTGATTGGCTAAGAGATCTATCTGCTCAGTGACAAGGAACCCTAAACTGGAAATGGGATCTATGGCAAAATCCTATGGGGACAAGAACCCGGGCTCCAAGGAGAAATTCCCACTACCAGAGAGCTACAGAGAGGCTACACCCATTAGAATCTTGCCAAATTAGCAATGTTTGTTTCATTTAACCTATACCGATCTCACTCTCTGATGGAGATTCTGTTTGTATTTTTCAGAAGACAGTGAGAGAGCCAGGAACAACCCAATCCCACCATCAAGACATTGATTGGATGATGCCTGACATCCTGGCAGGAGATGAACCACCCCTGGCCTATCACACGGGGCCCAAATGAAACCTATGACAAGATAAACCTGTGACAAGATAAACAGGAGACCCATCACCCAGCAAGTCAGATAACCCAGGAAAGGTCAATGGAAGCAGACACCAACAATACCCAACACAACCCAAAGCAGAAGTCCAGAGATACTTCTCAATAATAAACCAGTTCTCAACAATAAAGCAGACTTAAAACTCACCCACCATAACTCAGGGAACTGAGCGAATGTAAGAGCCATGGTGGGGGAGAATATACTGAGCCATCGCCCCCCTCAGCAACAATGCACAAAGGGGGAAGATAAAAAACTGGTTACCTCTGGTGCAGTTCATAACCCCCCACCCTATGGATAGATCCAGTATGTGCACCAAGGAGGGACCCCAATGGGTAGGAGACAGAGAGAAGGGAAATGGGGGCACCCTCACAAGAATTGCTCATACAATGCATATACTCATCCATAACAAATATTAATTAAAATTTTTAAAAAATGCTCTGAACAGATATAAAATACTATAATGGTCTTTGTAGTGATTAGTGTAAAGGAAGTACTCACTTAATATATTATGACAAGGTTGATTACAAAGTTCAGTCTTATTCATGTAGAGCCAAAACCACTTACCACATAAAGTGATATATCTCATAAATTTCCCAAAGCATTTACAATACCTTTTTCATACTCAAAGTCATTGTGAATGTCTCTATTTTCACTTAAGGCCACAACATAAGTACAATTAGCTTCAACAAATATTTGCTCACTTTCTTATTTAATGCAAAACTACTCAATTCAAAGCATATTACTGAGTGTTGGGATCCTCCGAAATTAAGCAAAAGAAGTCAATGACTAGAAAACAGTCATGGAGGAACAGAAGGGAAACAGGAAACAACCCCTTTACAAGATGCTTCTTTGCATATTATTTACTTATCATAGCAACTCTGTGAAGTAAGGGATCTGTACTAGTTAACCTTTCTCATTGCTTAACCAATATCCAACAAGAAGCAGTATAGGGGAAGGAGTTATTTGAGCTCACAGCCTCATGGTGAAGAATGTGCAGTGTCTGGGTCTCCAGCAGTGTGGGTGGGAGCTCCTCCATGGGTCAGAAGTAGAGAACCTGGCTCTGCTGACCCACTTCCTCCAGCACTGTTCCACTTCCTAAAAGCTCCACAGTATCAGTGCCACCATCCAGGGACCAAATGTCCATACTCATGAGCCTGTGTCTAAGCAGGTGTGATGCTTTCTCTGGGTAGAGGACAGGCTCGGTAGGAGAGGATCAGGATTGATGGTCAAAGGGAACACTGGTACAGGAGCACCAAGTGCCCTTCCTCAATGGAATCCCACTTGGCAGGAGGGAGGTAACTCCAACTGGGGAACAGGAATAAATGCCCAGCCAAGAAAGATCTAGATCTATGAGCTGGAAAAGACAAAGAGCATAGATTAGTCAGGACCTTAGCATCTAATCTAGCATTCCTGTTAAGACCTGAGGCAGTTGACCTTCCATTTCTACTCACCTCACAGCCCAGGAGTCCAGCGTTATCTCTGATATACAGACCTCCATCTGTCACTGTTGCTCCAAGTCTCCTGATAGGTCTGTTAGTGTTGCTCCCCGGGGCAGGGCATTTCCATTTGGCCCAGTTCCTTGGACCCAAGCCTGATGCGCACTACTGCTCCAAGACAGGTGGCTACAGCATGGGGGATGCTGGGGAATCTTGAGGCTTTGTACCAAGACAAATCGGAACTGTGAGGTGGTCTAAAAGTGCTTCACGACACATCACCCGAAAACATCCATGAGTGTATTTGCAGCCCTTCTCCAGACAGACAGACAGAGCTGAGAAGAGAAAGAAAGAGAGAAAGCAGCTTACAGAAGATTCTGGACTCTGACATCAGGAGACGGAGGACTCTGGGAGGAAGCCCCATCACCATGCCCAGCTCCCATCATTTCTTTTTTTTTTCTTTTTTTCCCCATCATTTCTTAATGATGAAAAATCTTCAAAATCTTTTCTAGCTTTTTGAAAAATATCATTTTTTTGAAAGTTTACAATAACATTTTGAAAAGTATTTTTCTAGCTTTAAAAATATATATTATTACTATTTCTAGCACACTAGAACTTGTTCTCCTATCGTTTAGCACCACTACTTCTCCCTTCCCTCTGTTCTCCCCAGCTACTGGTCACCACCATTCTATTCTCAACTCCTGTAAAATCGACCTTTGTAAGAGTGCACATTTGAGTGAGGTCAGATGTTACTAGTCTTTCTGAGCCTGATTAATTTCATTTAATAATGTTCTCCAGGTCCAGGTAGAATTCCATCCTTTTCGCTCTATATCCGCTCATCAGCCGGTGGGCACTGGCTATAGCTATTTCTGGTTTACAGCTGTTTCTGGATAGCGCTGTGGCTAACACGGACTGCAGCTGTTTCCTTAAACACACTTGTCTAATTTCACACATATTCATTTCATAAACATTATATATATATATATATATATATATATTTTATAGCTATTCAATAATGACATTGTCGGTTTACATGATCATTTTATGCTTAATATTGAGGAGCTGTCACTGTTTTCTACAATGGCTATTCAAATTTATACTCCTACCAATGGTCACACCCACTGTGGTCTCTAAACACCAATTCCCAAAGAAGAGACCCCTGGAGAAATAAATGCCTGGAGGTCTGAAATAAGAAATGAGCAGGTGACCTACAGCACCTTAGCAACCTGGAAGGTAAGGAGCCAAATCAAAGGGCTTCCACTGGCCAGAGATGGGACCATGTCAGCACCATGACTACAGTGGAATGCTTTTTAATATGACACATAATAACTTTTTTAAAAATCAAAGCATTATTGGGTTCAGACCCCGGGCCCCAGGCACCCATGCTGTTTCATCTGGGTATGCAAAGAATTTCAAGACCTCCTCTGTACCCATTGCACCTATCAGTTATGTGTGCTGAAAGCAGCTGTGCTGGATTGAGCAATGTCTTCCTGCAGGCCAAACTGAGTCCCCAGGTCTTTTCCTAAATTCAGTGATTTTCAGTTGTGCCCCACTGCATGCTCTGTGGTCACCTGGCTCATATGCATTGCCCTGGAGGAACTTAAGATATAGGCAAATCGGCCCTGTGAGGTTTGTCCTGCTTACTGTGCTAGGAATGATAAAGTCCTTCACCTCTGACTTGGGACTTGGAAGTCTTCAGCTGACATCCAGGAAGCTGGCAGACTAGCTTGGTGACCATTAGTAAAATAAGTTCCAGAATTTAACACCAATCTCACTGTCATTTTTGACAGATATGGGCCTAGACAGCTATGAAGCTCCTACACAAACTTTACTCGAGGGTAACCAATGGTTGATGTATCCAAGTTCATTATAGAGATATTAAGTAACGAATTCAGGGGGTGTAGATAGACTTTGAAAATCATTGGCTTGCACATACTGGACTTACAGTCATGGATGTCTTTTAAAACCCCTAGCCAGGGTTGGAGAGAAGACTCAGGGGTTAAGAGCACTTCCTGTATAAGCATGAAGGTCAGAACTCATGTAAATTCCTGGGCCTGGCCATGTCTGTAACCCTAATTCTGCAGGGAGCAGACACCACAGTCACCCGGCTCCCAAAATGACAAACTCTGGAATCAGCAATGAGACAGCACATCAAGGAAGCAAGCCAACGAGCAATGGTGGGGACACTGGACATCCTTCTCTGGCCTCCACATACACACGAGGCACTACCTCTGCACAACACACACCACACCACACCTACTACCTCCCCTTCTACAGAAAAAAAAAAAAAACATTAGCCCGAGTATTGATGAAAAACAAGTGTTTCACAAAAACAGAATCAACAGGCTTGTCGTCCTGTGATAAATTAAAAACAAAACCACACCACCTATGGAATATTCTTATAGAAAATTGACCATGGGGCTGAGGATATGGCTCAGCAGATAAAGGTGCTTGCTTGCTGCTGGCCTGGGTTTGATTCCCTTGCCACCTATATAAAGCCACATGGTATTTATTTGCAGGAGACACTGGCACATATGCACAGCATGCACACACATGGAAACAAATAAATAAAATTTAAAAAGAAAGAAAATTGACCATGGACCTGATTAAGACTCCAGGTCTAACTGCCATTGTTAGCAAAGGCAGAGAACTGGGGAGCATGTGAGACACCAAGAAGGTACAATCAACAGTGATGAGGACAGGGGAAAGTCTACACATCACATAAATGATGACAAAGCAAAAGTCATAGTCTTAAAGAGATAAAAGGCATTAACCAAATGCAATTGATGCCTGAACTTTGTTTAAATCCTGATTAATGAGGTGATAGGGAGATAGTGAGTATAGTGTTTGCTGCGAAATCATGAGAAATGCCAGAACTGAAGCAAAATGCCAGGTGCGGCTATGCATACCTCTAATCCGAG